>VDFB02385581.1:0-38914 GCA_007258455.2 Sequoia sempervirens
TGTACCAAATTTCACATGGCCTCCACATGGGTGCCTAACCCACAACCAATTAGATTTGGTCAATCCCAAGTGCTCTAGAACTCTCTAATGTTTCCACCAACAACAAAATAGGACATGCAACTACATGCACAATTGGGCACCCAACTATGGAAGACATGCAAAAGACAATTGTCAACATGCATTAACATGAAAATATAAATGTACCCCACTCCCAAAGTAGACACCACAAAATAATATTCCTCCAATATGTCTTGTAACCACCACCAACATTTGTCAACCTCTATGGAATGCAATTGTACAATATGTCATAGGAAATAAATATTAAATATTTTAGTCTCTCATGTCCTCGAGAACACATTCCAAGAAACATGGAGACACGTGAAATAAATTAGGATAGCAAGGTTAATGTCACCTATCGTAACAATAGAGACACCTTTGCAAAAAAACCTTCAACCACTTCCGCAATATAAAAATAGACCTCCATGCAGCCACAAAATGGAATCTAGATTTCTACACTCATAATGGCACTCAAAAATGGAATTCTAAAAATTCAAACCAACAATCTAACTCAGTTGGCTTTGATACCATGAAAATGGAGCCAAGAAAACTAAGTAGAAATGCCAATGTCAAAAGAGAAACCAAATACAAAAGATTGTAGGTCGAACTGATGTACATTAATGACATGAGGTGAATATAAGAGAAATTAACAAACCAAATTATAAGTTTTAAAGGGAAAGGTTTGTTCAAATTTTACAATAAACTAGAGGTAATTAAGAGTTATTTTCTACTTAAATCCAACTTACCAATAGTAAAAATATATCCACCTAAGCAAGATTAATGTGTGTGAGAAAAATAAATCCGTGAGATTAAAACCCCACACTAACACATATGTCCATATTTCTTGCTTCCTCAAGAGCATGCATGCCTTTAGAAATTACTACATATAAAGTAAAAAACTATCTTTTTAAGAAAGTTATCCTTATCTTAAAGTTATATATTGAGTATGAATCGGTATGTTTTCTATTAGAAGTGGGGCACTAAAATGTTACATGTTATGAAAACTTAAGCTATAGAAAATAGAAAGTAATAGACTTCCTTTCATTGTTTAATATTATTTATTAGCACATTTTATTTTAAAAGAGGTTGATTTTTTTGGTTATAAATTCTTCAAATTCGGGGTATCCATGATAAATAACCTTCTTTTATGATACAAATTTAAAATTAAAAAGTGAAAATAAATTATTTAAAAATATTTAGAAAGATAAGAGTATCAAAGAAAAGAAAAAAAGAAATAGTATCACTCCTAAACTTGAGCATCCACTTTATCCATACAAATAATATTTGTCAGTTTCAAAAAGAAACTTATGATTGCAAAACTAAGAATCAATTGACATAAGCTACATAGTGAAATTGATAGATGAATACTCTAAAAATACCTTAGATGAAAGATTATGTGTAATGCTTAATTTAAATGAATGTTAGGATAAAAATGATTTTCTAATTTTCTAGTATCATTACTAATATATAATGACATGAGACATTATTATATTGATATTTACAATCATAATTTGATTCACAAACTCTTAAATTAAAATAACTAAATAAATCTTGTTGATTTTATTTTTGGTTTAAAGGTCCATTAAATCAATAATCTACATAAGCACATAAGATCATGATAGGTTTAATTACTTTTGATCTTGACAATTTTTGACTTGTTACTTTTTTTCCTAAGCACTTTGATTGAAAAATTTGAAAAGTTTTTAAAGGTTTATACTTAAAGTAGAATTAACTTGTGAAGGATCTTCAATTGGGAAGAATCTAAGGATTGTGAAGGGGCTTAAATTATGAAGAATAAAAACTTGAGATATAAAACTTGTGATTATATCTCATGCATAGAAAAAAGTTTGGGTTAACAATGAAGGGTAATGACTATTATATTGGTATCAATTGTAAGGTTGATAATTCATAAAAGTATCTTTTTGATAAAATACAAGAAGGTAATCAAAACCATGAAGGTCTTTCAAAGAAAATGGAGAAGTTCTCTATATGAGTGGATAATCTTTCATTTATTGGTTTCACCTTACATGATAAAAGAATGATTATTAGGTAAAATTTGAATACACTTGAAATGTTCATCGCATTGTTAACATCATTAATTAGAAAAATATCAATACAACTACTTCTATTTATAAAAAAATTAAGTGATAATTATTACCATTATATATTATAATATCTATTAAGAATGAAATTTATCAATTATTATATTAGTATCAAGTATAAGGATGATACTTCATAAAGTATCTTTTTGGTAAAATAAATGACATGAAAGACAAGAAGGATTGTAATAAAAATCATGAGGGTCTTTCAAAGAAAATGGAGGAGATCCCTATATGAGTGGACAATCTTTCATCCATTGATTTCACCTTACATGATAAAAATGTGATTATTAGGTATATTTCAAATACATCTAAAATGTTCACCACATTGTTAACAACATCATTAATCAAAAAAATATTAGTGCAATTAACTTCTATTCATAAAAAAATAAGTGATGATTATTATAAATTATAATATCTATTAAGAATGAAGGATACCTACTATTATATTAGTGCCAAAAATAAGGTCAAATGTAAGGATGATACTTCATAAAGTATCTTTTGGTAAATTAAATGACATAAAAGAAAAGAATGAAGGTAATAAGAATCATGAGGGCGTTTCAAAGAAAACGAAGAAGATCCTTACACGAGCAGGTAATCTTTCATCTATTGATTTCACCTTACACAATAAAAACATGATTATTCAATAAATTTTTAAAAATCTAAAATATTCACCACAATGTTACTACCATTATTAATCGAAAAAATATCAATACGACTATTTCTATTCATTAAAAAATTAGATAAAAATTACTATTATTATATATTATAATATCTATTGATTTTGGGAGATTATCAAAGTGGATCTCTTGGAGGTGGTTCAAGAGTCGAAAAGGAATAAACAAATGCTAAGATCCATGAAATCCACTTTTCTAGATATTATTCCTAAAAGGGAAGGTGCTAATTCTCTGGACCATTTTAGACCCTTACTCTCTGCAATGTGATTTATAAAATTATTACTAAATTGATTGCAAAAAGGCTTAAGCCTTGGCTCAACTCTTTGATTTCTGAAGAGTAGGGTGGATTTGTTGCTAACAATTTTTTTTTGGATGGGATTGTGATTGCTACTAAGATCATTCACCCTATGGAAACCTCTATGGGGAAGGCCATGTTCATCAAAATAGATATGGAAAAAGCTTATGATAGTGTCAAATGGGCCTTTTTACAAAAAATTCTCTTGGCCTTTGGATTTGGCAGTGAGTGGGTTAATTGGATCTTGAGCTGTGTAACTTCTACTTTATTTTTGGTTCTTATCAATGATGATCCATTTAAGTTATTTGAAGCTTCTAGAGGTCTTTACAAGGGGATCCTTTGTCTCCTTGTTTGTTTATTATTATGGTTGAATCCTAGTAGGGACAATTTATCAAGTCTCATGTTAGACAAGGGTTGATTTAGGGTTGGAGTTGGGGCAATAGTTTGCCTCCTCATTCTTACCTTCAATTTGTAGATGATACAACCTTGATGGGCATGGCCAGAAAAGATGAAGCAGTGAATTTAAGGAAAACTTTGGACATCTACTTGGCTACCTCTGGTCAAAATATTAATCAGGACAAGTCATCTATTTTATTCTTCAATACTCCTCGACTTATTCAAATCAAGATTACTTGGATTATTTGATTTCAATTGGTTCTTTTCCTTTGATTTATCTCAGGCTTCCCTTTTCTGTGGGATTCCAACTTCGATATTTTTGGCAAGATGTTTTGGATAAGTTTCATAGGAGGGTAAGTAATTGGATTTGCAGATGGATTTCATCTGTTGGGTGAGTGATCCTTTTGAAATAAGTGGTTCAAGCTCTTCTTATTTATAGGTGCTTTGTGCAGGTTACCCTTATGATCTTTTTTAAGGAGTTTGATGTCATTTCCCACCAATTTATTTGGGCGAGCATTCTGTTCTCTTCAAAGTGAAGCCTGGTTAAGTGGGAATCTGTTTGCAAGTTGAAATAAGAGGGAGGTCTCGAGCTCAAGCCTATGGGTTTGAATGGTTAGGTTATAACCACCAAATTATATTAGCAACAGTGCACTTTTCAAGATTAGGATTGGGCTAGAATAACTCATAAGTACCTCTGGGGGGTGAATACCTTTGATGTGCCTCAATGTTGTCTTTTGGGGGAGGGGTCTATGATTTGGGATACTCTCAAAAGAGGGGTGAAGCTAATCAAGGAGGGTCTATTTTGGATTTGCAATAAGGACTCTAAGGCTCTTTTCTGGTATGATTATGAGGATGGTTATCCCCCTATCATATCAACATATGTAACACCCCTCCATTTTGGCTCTTTTGTTTGGCAGTGTTTTTCTTTATTATGTTGTTCTGTTTATGCTGTGACTTTGGAACTTGGTTACTATTTGATCGCAAACTGTAAAGCGATGAATGTTATTTTTTGATGTGATGTTATTTTACTCTGATGTTATCCTTATGGCATGTTTTGGATTAATTTAGCAGATATTCGATTTAATGATGTTTTATGCTTTTGATCATATCATTGATGTTAGAATCGTCAATTAGTAATTTTGTATTGGTGAAGGCGACGAGATTGTATCACTCACTTGCGAGCGCCCTACGATTCTGAGATTTCCTCTTCACGGTGTGTTTGATCATATTATATATATATGCATGTTCGATGTACTCTTTGTTCGTAGGTTGACAGGTACATGACATCGAATCCACCTGGTTCACAGGTTTGAGCGTGACCAGTGACCAACGGTAATCGATTGGGAGATAGTAGCTAGGTTTTCCATGCCAAGTCGTCACCCTAGTCATAGTGTGTCGTCAGGTTGTTGTCGGGTTAGTTGTTTTAATTTGGTCCATTTCACCTTGAGTGTTTATTTAATTTCAAATTATAAAGGGTATTAAACGGCTTGTGTAGTTAAATTGAGGATTAAATATATCTCTTTGTAATGTTGAAAATGTAGTTATTTATTGATTAATTTAATTTAATTAATAAAATAATATAATCTTGGATTAGATTTATTTTATTGACTAATTAGATTAATGGGGATAAAATGATATAAAGTAGTTGTTTTGACATTATTAGATAGTATGACTTAAATTAAAATAAAAAAATGGAACTCATGTTGGATATTTAGACTTAAATTAAAATAAAAATGAAAATGTGTTTTTAATTTCACTTTTTAAAATTTTGATTAAATAAATTCTTTGCAAACTTTGAAATTCTTTTGTTTTAAAAGAAATTTTGAAAAATGCATGAAATTTCATTTAGAAAGCAAAATTGTTTTAAATTTTTAAAAATGGAAATATTCTCCAATTTTGCAATGAATTTAGTGGGTAGGATATTTTTAGGGGTTTGACCAAAATTTGGGGAAAACTCTATTTGAGCAATTTCTATTTCATATAATTTTCAATTTTCAATTTTGAAAGAGAGTTTTTGCTATGGCTTGATTTGGATCTTGAAGAAGAAGATTAAAATTCTTGGGTGGGCTGGAAAAGGATTTGGAAGCACCATTTGAGTTCTTCAAGCTTGGGAGAAAAAACCAGGTTCCCTCTTTGTGATTTTGTTTTCCATTTTGAAATAAGTTTCAAATCTTGGTTATGTTGTTTGAAAATCTTTAAAATGATGTTTAAATTCAATGAAAACCCATGAGAAATTGTTTCAAAACTTGCAAACTTTGTTGAAATTTTGGGAAAGGAAATCAAAACAAGAATCAAACAATGGAAAAATAGAAAAAAAACCAAAAGAAATTTGTTTGTCAAACTAAAATTTAAACCCTGTTGTTGTGTTGACAAATTTATTGTTTTATTGCAAAATTTTGTTGTTCATTTGCACAGTTTGGCTGAAAATGGAGATTTTGGTATATAGTTATAAATATAGACAAGTATATTTTATAACCATACTGTGTTTATTAATTCTGGGAATTTTTTTTTTTGAAAATTTCTAATTAATTTTGTGCAAAATAGGGGAGGAAGTTGGTTTTTTGAAAGTAGATATAAAAATGTTTTTTTTATTTGTTTGTGGTGGGGAGGTAGGGGAAGCCAGCCCCACCAACGCCCAACACCAGGGGAGGCGAGCTGTGTGCTTTGTACACTAGCCGCACCCCAAAGGGAGGCGGACTGTGTGCTTTGCACACAGGCCGCGGCCCATGGGGGAGGCGGACTGTGTGCTTAGCACACAAGCCGCCACCCATGGGGGAGGCGGGTTGTGTGCATAGCACACAGGCCGCCGCCGGTGGAGTGGGGCCTGCGCGCCCTATTTAGGGCTTTGGTCTTTGTTTAAAATTCGTTTTTATTTATTTATTTATTAATATTAGTTTATATTATATATATTTTATAATATGTATATATTATATATTATAATATTTATATATTATAAATATATAATATGTATATATATATTATATATATAGTATATTTTAATTTAAATAAATAATTTCTTTTATTATTTAAATATATATTATATATATGAGATATATATATATATATGTTAATTAATAAGGGATTAATTTGAATTAGTTGGATTATAAAAATTATTTAAATATTTAAAATAGGAATCTCTTTAAAATGATTATTTCATTACTATAGTGGAATTGAAATTGGCTTTATAACAAAAAAAAAAATTATATATATTTAAAATGTTGATTTTATAATCAAATGATTTATTTAAAAAGTTGATGTTATAATCAAATGAGGTTATTGAAAAAGAATGTTTTAATCATTATGTGTAATTGGAGAAAATGAAATTAAGTTATTGGTTTAAATTCCTTAAAATTGCTAATGTGATTTGAATTACTAATGAGTATGTCCAAATAAGGTTAATTAATTAATTGATTTCCTGCACTACGTCATTGCTTGGCTTGGGTTTAGGAAACCTTAACATTAGTTTATTGAGTTGTCGGAAATGCTTTCTAAATGATGTTTCGTTCATTCTCGATGTTGGACAAAGGGGTTATTTGTCTAAGTAAGTCTTCCAGAGGAGTTATTCTAGGTTGGGATGTTTTATGTGGTGGTTCAATTTGTGAATTGCCTTGGGAAATGTGTAGAGTTGTATCATGTTGTCCCACCTAGTTTTCATGAACGGGGATGGTTTATGCCTCCTTTAGATTAGGAGTGGCTTATGTGATTTGTGCCTCTTTTGGAAGGAGTGGATTATGTACTTTTGTTTCCTCCAGTGTTTGGAGTGAGTTTCTCTTGTTCGTTGCCTCCTTGGGTTGGAGAGGTCGTCTTATCTAGTTTACCCATTGGATTATGGTTTGGTACCGTGTGTGTTGTTGTTAGGAGAGTGGCTCTTTGTGGGGGTCCGACACACAAAGGGGTGCCAGGGTAACTCACCTAGGGTTTAATCAAGTGATAATTTAATAGAATTAATGGGGAACTTTCACACTAATAAAGATAATTAATGCCTCTCTCATGAAGCATGTGTTTGTTAAGGCTCGAGATGAGACGAGACGCATAGTTTTGCATGAGGGTTCGGCGGTCGGTAGAGGCAAGCCAGGGTAACCCAAGATGGGGGTCTGGTAGCCTAGGAAGGTTGAGCTAGGGTAGCTCATACCAATTTATGTATGACACTCTTCCTACGTCAGCAGTCAGTTAGTTATTGTGTGGTGTACAGATGATGTACATGATCATTGTTCTCTGGAAGCATTGTAACCATTGTGTTAGGTGTTATGGGATTTGTATTTGTTTCAGTTGTGTATTAGCCTGTGTCTAGAGGTAGATGGTCTTGTGTTGGATTCCTTGTTACTATCTCCTAGCACGAGGGGTGAGCCTTCGGGTATCACACAGTTGGGTGGAACATGCACCTTAATCCGTTGGGTTTTCTTCTTGTTCGTGTGGACGAGATTTCCAGTTGGAGAGCTCGTGGGATCTAGTTTCTTTCTATGCTTAATTCATTCAGTTGATCTTGTATTTTATTACCCCTCATTTGTTATCGAGGTGGAATTTGTAATATGTAATCATGCTTATTGGATTTATCTCATTCAGGGAATGAGTGTTGTAGTCATGTTGTAAATTATATTATTGGAATCAAGTGGTATCTCATATTCTTTGATGTAAATTATTATGTATGGAATGTATGTGAACTTTATTTGTTAAGTAATTAAATGTTATGGTTATAATGCATGTTTCTTGTTTGGGTTTAAGTAACTCAGTCTTGTAACCTTAGGGGATTGGTTGGCAATGGTTAGTGAATTTGCATGTTAATTGTTCTTATTAAAAAAAAAATTAGTTCGTTTGTGTAGTAAATTGCAACTTCCCCTAGGGTTGCGTGGCGGGGCGTTACAACATATCCTCATTTACAACCCCTCTATAATAGTCTGCTTGAAACTAGCTGGAGTAAGGTGGACTTTAAAACTGTTCAAGTTTTGGGTCAGCTGGAGGTGTCTCGTTGGAAGGATCCTCAGGAGTGGTCATCGAGAGGTACTAAGGAGGCACAACAAGAGCTAGCTAAGATTTTGGATAGTAGAATGTGCAATTTCCTTAAAGGGAGGGATACTCTAGCTTGGGGCCCTTATTCGAAGGGAAAATTATCAATTTCCTCGAGGTACTTGGAGTTGGATAGAAAGTTGCATGGGAAGGTTGGTGTTCCTTGGCAGAAGTAGGTATGGAATAAATTTTCTTGACCCAAATTTAATTTATTTTTATGGCTCGTAGTCCAAAATAGGTGCCTTACTTGGGATAATTTGTAGAAGAGAGGCTTCTAAGGTCCTTCTATCTACGTTCTTTATAATAATAGTGAGGAATGTGCTTCACATTTCTTCTTCCAGTGTCCTTACCCTACGGAGATTTGGCACCTCTAGCGAGGGGTTTGGAATCATGATTGTGCCCATGCCACTTCTTTGGTTGAGTTTTGGGAAAGTTTGGGTAGACCTCCAGCTGATCTACATCTTTTCTTCAAATAGCTTGGGTTATTGGCCCTACTTTTATTATTAGGCATCTTTTGTTAGAAAGGAATCAAAGGATATTTCAAGATGTGAAATTGGTGTTGGCTCATTTATGGCAAAAGATCATCAATAGGATCCAAGAGACTATTTCAAGAAAATGTGACCTTTTGATTGTAGTGGATCCTAGTGATTTTTCATTTGTAAGTAATTTGAATTTGGTGGAAAGAGGTTCTAGGCACTCTATAGGTAGAGGTCCTCGACAGGTCAAAAATAAGATTCATCAGGAGGGTTGGTGGCTTACACTTTTTGGCCAAACTTGACATTCAAATGAACATTTTGCACTTTTTCTTCACTTTCAGACACCTATAGCTGCTAAACCGTGAGGAATTTGAAGATGATGAAAACTAGTGATTTATGAAATTTTGTCTATAGATTATAAATATATATTTTTAAAAAAATTGGAATCAAATTGCATTTTTTTCCCATCTCCTTCGATAACTAGTTTTCAACAATAAACACCATTTTTAGAGAGTGACGTGTACTTGCTAACACATAACTTTTTTTCTATGAAGGATAAAATTCTATTTTTTTGGGATTTAGATTCATAACTACGATACCTAGTGCATGCAATTGGTTTCATAGTGTTTTATTGATTTTTTTTTCTTAATTAAGTTTTGAAGTCAAACAAATTACAATTTAGACGTAGGTTTACTTGCTAACACAACTTTTTTTGTATGTATCAAAATTCAATTTTTTTGGTTGGATCAAGAACATCAATATAAAGTTCACAAATATTTTTCAATTTTTTTTGGCAATCTACTATTTTTCCACATGTGCAGAACAAAGAGCTTGATTTTTGGCAAAAAACCTACATTCACAAGAAATAAAAAATAAATATAATAATCAAATTAAATATATTTAAAATTATACTTTTTGGGAAGCTTAGAATAAGGACTACATACAAAAAATAAATTTTAAATGAATTCATTTGATCCCGCAAAAGGTAAATCAAATTTTTTTTTTTTTATCAACATTTTGGTGGGTGTAAAGGAGACTCCGTTATAGGTATGGTTTAAAACTAGCGAGGTTCTATCCAAGGGGGTTTGATCCAAGGTGGTTTGATCAAACCATTTTCAATTGGAATCCTTTAAGTGGAACTTTTCAAGGCTTAAATCATTATATTTTCAAAAAATATGTGATTTCAACAAAAATCAGGATGTCCCAGAAAGTGTAAACCACTATTGTGGGATCACCCAGACTATTTCAGCAAAATGTGACCTTTCGATTATAGTGGATCCTAGTGATTTTTCATTTGTAATTAATTTGAATTTGGTGGAAAGAGGTTCTAGGAACTCTATAGGTAGAGGTCCTCGACAAACCAAAAAGAAGATTCATCATGAGGGTTGGTGGCTTCCTCCTCCTCAAGGAATTCTAAAGGTTAACACTAATGGTTCTTCTAGGGGGATCTTGTGCATGTGGGGATTGGTGGTATTGGTAGAGATAATAATGCTTGTATGGTGTTTTTATTCTCTATTTATAAGGGGCAACATTCTAATAACCTTATGGAGGCTCTTGTGATTCTTCATAATGTAGAAAGAGGTTGCTCCCTTGGATGGAAACAGATTATTTATGAATCTGATTCACATATTGTGGTGGATATGTTGAATGAGAAAAGATTGGATGGAGCTAATTGGTAACTGGCCATAGTGGTTAAACAAATTTTGAATCTTTGTTGTTCTTTGGAATATAATTCCTTTTGTCATATTCTTAGAGAGTGGTTCATAGAGTGGCAGATCTTCTGGCAAAGTGGGCCACAAATCATTTAGAGAGGTGGGATGTTGGTGATTGGGGACTCTTGTCCTCAAAGTATTCTTTGGCCTTGGAAAAGTTAATTATGGACAAGAATATGTAGCTAGTTCTTCAATTGGGTTCCTTTGGGGATTACATTTTGTTGATGGGTGGTTGTCTTTTGATGGGCATGTGGCCTTTTGCTTTGTAATATTTCTTTGATTTCAATAAATTTTTACCTTCTTTTTTTCAAAAAAAATAAAATACAATGATATGAGATATTCTTATATTGATATTTACAATTATAATTTGGTTCATGAACTCTTAAATTAGAATAACTAAATAAATCTTGTTGATTTTATTTTTGGTCTAAAGGTACATTAAATCATTTATCTACATAACCACATGAGATTGTTATAGTACAAGTAGATAGGTTTTAGGCTTAATTACTTATGAGCTTCATAATTTTTGACAAGTTGCTACTTTTTCTCCTAAGCATTTCAATTGAAATGTTTCTAAAGTTTGTGAAGACTTTTATATTTAAAGTATCTAACTTAATTTTGAAGACTCTTCTATTCGGAAGAATCTAAGGATTGTGAAAGGACTTTAATTATGAATAATAAAAACTTGTGAGTATATCTCATGTTATGAAATAACTTGCACAATAGAAGAATATGATAAGAAATATGCTGCAAATACTTGATAATAACTGAGAATAACAAGCCACTTCGAGGGGGAAAACCTCCAAATATCTCTAATGAGAACACACTTCACAACTTGATGATGAAATAAGACTCACAACCTCCTATATATACCTATTTATGCCAAGGATATCACCTAAGACTTAGACACACCTATATAAGACTTAGGCCGACCTAAACAACTAAATAACAATATACTAATGATAATATGACTTAATAGAGAGTTAAGATAGCCACAAGCCGACTATTCATAACCCGATGTACAATAATATTAAGGGCGTAGCATGCCCCCTTCTTCAAAGAAGCATTGTCCTCAATGCTAATCAAGTTTGGAAACTTTTGAATGAACTCCTCATCTTCCCATGTGGCATCTTCAACTGGTAAATTCTTCCATTGGATGAGATACTCAGTGATAGTTCTATTCCTCAGCTTCTTTGTGCGTGTTTGACGAATGCACTCTGGTTCCAAAATGATTCTCCCTTCTTCATCTAGCTCAGGAAGTGTTGTTTGAGTGGGAATATTATGCCCAATTACCTTCTTCAAACAGGAAACATGAAAAACTGGATGTATCTTTGTTGTAGGTGGCAACTCAAGCTTGTAGGCAACAGTACCGATCTTCTGCATGATTTGGTATGGACCATAATACTTTGGTGACAACTTATTATTCTTTCTTTGCTGCTTTAGTGAGATTTTCTTATAAGGCTGCAATCGCAAGAAGACCCAATCCCCAACTTCAAAACTTATTTCACTACGATGTTGGTCTTCCTGTTGTTTCATTCGGTTTTGTGCCATGGTTAAATTCTCTTTGAGTCCTGAAAGTACTTGTTGTTGATGAAGCAAGTGGTCTTCTACTGCCTGAACTCTTGGGGACACCTTAATTAATGATGTGATGGAAGGAGGATGATATCCATAAAGTGCCAAAAATGGAGACATTTTTGATGAGCTATGAAAAGAAGTGTTATACCACCATTCCGCAAGTGGTAGCCAATCTACCCACTGGGACTGTTTCTTTGAAGTGAAACAACGTAGATATCCTTCCAAACACTTATTAACAACCTCGTTTTCCCATCTGATTGAGGGTGGTATGAAGAGCTAGAGCCAATTGAGTACCCAAACATGAGAATAAATCTTTCCAAAAGTGACTAGTGAAGATAGGATCACGATCACTAACAATAACTTTAGGTGTACCATGTAGCTTTTGGATATTCTCCAAAAAATCTCTAGCCACTGCACTTGTTGTAAAAGGATGTGCTAATGCAATGAAATGTGCATATTTAGTGAGCCTATCAACCACCACCATGATGACATTATGACCTTTAGATTTGGGAAGCCCTGTGATGAAGTCCATGGATATCTCTTCCCAACGCTGGCTAGGAATAGATAAGGGTTGCAAGAGACCTGGTGCCTTAATTGTCTCCCCTTTATGCCTTTGACACACCAAACATTCAGCCACAAATTTTTGAACATCACCCTTTAGCCCTTCCCAAAAGAAATCTTGCTTGACTCGATGATATGTCTTCAAAAATCCTGAATGACCACCCACTGGAGACTCATGCAACTCTGTGAGAATCTTGATTTTAAGGTGGAATTCTTGCAGAGATACAAACGCTCTTTATACCAAAGAGTATCTCCTTTCCAACAAAACTTATCTGAACTACTAGGATCACTTTTTAATTGCTCGATGAGATTACTAGTCGCAACATCATTTTTCCACTCTACTTTGGCTTCCTCCACCCAATTTGCTTGTAATATTGAAAGGGCACACAATAAGGCTTCATCTTTCTCATCCTTCCTTGACAGTGCATCTGCGACAATATTTTCTTTCCCTTTCTTATATACAATCTCAAAGTCATATCCTAACATCTTAGTGACCCATTTTTGTTGCTCTTCAGAGAAGATAGTCTTGTTCCAAAAAATATTTTAGGCTATCATGATCTGTCTTAACCTTGAAATGTCTACCCATTAGATAAGGCCGCCATTGTTTCACTGCATGGAGTATTGCTAGCATTTCCTTCTCATAAATAGGTTTTAGTAGATTCTTACCTTTTAATTGACGACTCTCAAAAGCAATTGGTCGACCTTCTTGCATAAGCACTACTCCTATCCCATTTCAGAAGCATCACATTCCACAATGAATTCCTTGGTGAAGTCAGGAGTGGAAAGTACCGGAGTTGAACACATAGCCTCCTTCAATCTCTCAAATGCTTATTGGCAGACTCATTCCAATGAAAAGAATCCTTCTTCAATAGAGTGGTGAGAGGTGTTGCTATACTACCATAATTCTTCACAAATCTTCTATAGTACCTTGTCAATCCCAAGAATCCTCTCAGTTTCTTAATGGTTTTTGGAATAGGCCATTCCATGATAGCCTTAATTTTGTTAGGTTCCACCTTTACTCCTTCATGTGAAACTATGTGTCCCAAATACTCCACCTCTGTAAGACCAAAAGCACACTTGGATGGCTTAGCATAGAGTTTATGATCTTCAAGTATTTGTAATGCTTGGTCCACATGTTGCAAATGTTCTTCCCAAGTCTTGCTGTAAATCAATATATCATCAAAGAATACTAATACAAACTTTCTCAAGAACTTCTTAAAAATGGAATTCATCAAACTTTGGAATGTAGATGGTGCATTGGTAAGACCAAATGGCATCACCAAAAATTCATAATGACCCTCATGAGTCCGAAATGCTGTCTTACAAATATCCTCCTCCTTAATCCGAATTTGGTGATAACCAGATCTAAGATCTAACTTGGTAAAAAACATAGCTCCATTTAATTCATCTAGCAAATCATCAATGACTGGAATTGGAAACTTATCTTTAATGGTGTACATGTTGAGCACTCTATAATCTGGACACATGTGCCAAGTATCATCCTTCTTACGTACCATCACCACTGGCGAGGAGTAAGCACTTTGGCTATGCCTAATGATTCCTGCCTCTAGCATCTCTTCAACAATTTTTTCTATCTCACTCTTTTGTATGTGTGGATACATGGGCACGATGTTGAGTGGTGGCTCCCTGGGACTAGCGTATGGCATGATCATGATCCCTCTTAGGAGGAAGTCCTTTAGGCATATCTCCAAGAACAACTGAATGACGATCAATTATAGCTTGCAAATCTGGATGAGTAGGAGTAATAGATTGAGAGACTTCTAATGAACATAGTTGGGCCACAAATCCATCCACTCCTTTCTTAAGCAACTTTTGCATTTGATGAGAGCTTACCATTTGTGGAGATTTTGCCTTCAACCCCCTTAGCTCTACTAGCCTTCCTTGATTGAAATCTCATGAATAGTTCTTGGAAGTTCATCTCAATTGTTCCTAATGTAGTAAGCCATTGTACTCCCAAAACAATATCTGTTGCACCCATGGATGTCATACATTGGGGTATCAAGTTGATAATCTCCCATGGATAATTTAATGCTATGACACTTCCACTGAACAACTAACTGTACCACCATCTGCAATCAAAACTTGAAACTCTGGAGGTGGATATATAAAACAATTTAGATGAGCTAACTTTTGTTGATGAAATTATGAGTACTACCGAGTCGATCAACACTGTTACTTTCTGCTTCTTTAGGAACCCCACCACCTTGAGAGTTTGTGGAGCACTAAACCCGAGAGTGCATGACAAGAAATGATTGGTTGAGAATCATGTGATTCCTCATTTGACTCCCTTTCATCTTCTAGTATGGGTTCCTCCTCTTCTTCCTCATTGGGACCTTGATATAAAACAATTTCTTTTCACTACATTTTATGTCCTGTTGTATTTGCTATCACAATTGAAACACAAAGCCTTTTTCTCTTTTCTCCTCAATTTGTTTGTGGAGTCAACTTAGTAGGTTGTGTTGAATATCCTTTCTCTCTTGTCACATTAGCCCCTTGCTTCTTAGGAATCAAATATTTCTCCTCTACCTAGCGTCTAAGATAAAAGACTCATTTATGGAACTAGGGCTAAACATGCGTACCTCATGTTGAATGTGATCCTTGAGACCACCCAAGAATAAGTCATTCAATTTTTTCCTCCGTAATTGAATCCACCCTTAAGGATAGATTTTGGAATTGCTGAATATAATCCTTAACTGATCTGTTTGTTGAAGTTTAGCTAGGTGAAGAAGTTGTCGTGGCGCTATTGCTATATTGTGCTTGGAGTTCCTCGTAAAATTGACCATGAGACAGTGAGCCCCTTTTTACCTCGATGAGTGCAAAGCCAGCGATACCAAATGAATTGATCTGGTTCTAAATATAAGGAAGCCATCGTGACCTTTTGTCCATTTGGGATTTGGTGTACTTCAAAAAAATTCTCCATTTGGTTTATCCATGTTAGAGGATCCTTACCATCAAACTTGCGCATATCCACCTTTGGAAATAAATTTCTAGATCCCATAGGAGTACTAAAGCTTGTGTTAGTAGTGGCTGACCTAGAATTCTCACCTTGGTCACTTGAGAACTCCTTTCTTGATTCAGCTATGTAGGTGCTTAACATGTTTCGCATTTCCGACATATCTCCTCTTAGGTCACACATATCCATCTTAATTGAGGAAATTTATTCCTTGACCTTATTGAGTTCTTCATTATGAGGAATATCCTCGATTGTTTCACCATCCTTATCAGGAGTCTTCCCCGGAGTGACAGCATTCTTTTTACCCCTTGTTGCAGGCCCTGTCATGATGGAAACCACTAATGTTGAAATAAATCACACAAATGAAACTTAAATTCTCTAAATTTTTTACTGTAATCTCCTTTAGTATGTCTTCAAAAACCCAATAAAAATCAGACTCCAATTCAACAAGATGTGCGAGATATGTAGATTCCAAAAAAATAGTGTAGAAACCCTAATTCTGCAATAATTCGCTTAATTCTGCTCCAATTCTTCTAAAATCTGGACTGTAGCTTCTTCAATATGTTCTTCAAAAACCCTTTAAAAATCAGAAAAAAATTCGACAAATTCTGAAAGATATGCTCTTCCCAAAATCGCCTCCAAAATTGAGAAAAACCTTGCCTCTATGGTGCCAAGATCATGCTCTGATACCACTTGTTATGAAATAACTTGCACAATAGAAGAATATGATAAGAAATATGCTGCAAATACTTGATAATAACTGATAATAACAAGCCACTTCGAGGGGGAAAACCTCCAAATATCTCTAATGAGAACACACTTCACAACTTGATGATGAAATAAGACTCACAACCTCCTATATATACCTATTTATGCCAAGGATATCACCTAGGCCGACTTAGACACACCTATATAAGACTTAGGCTGACCTAAACAACTAAATAACAATATACTAATGATAATATGACTTAATAGAGAGTTAAGATAGCCACAAGCCGACTATTCATAACCCGATGTACAATAATATTAAGGGCGTAGCATCTCATGCATAGAAAAAGTTGGAGTCAAGAATGAAAGATAATGACTATTATATTGGTGTCAATTGTAAGGATGATACTTTATAAAAGCATCTTTTTGATAAACTAAATGACAAAATACAAGAAGGGATTTAATAAAAAATACAAGGGTGTTTCAAAGAAAATAGAGCAATTTTCTATGAGTGGACAACTTTCATCCATTGGTTTCATCTTACATGTTAAAAACATGATTATTAGGTAAAATTTGAATACATCTAAAATATTCGTTGCATTGTTAACAACATCATTAATTAAAAAATTATCAATACAACTATTTCTATTCATAAAAAATTAAGTGATAATTATTACTATTATATATTATAATATCTATTAAGAATGAAAGATATCAATTATTATATTAGTGTCAAGTGTAAGGATGATACTTCATAAAGTATCTTTTTGGTAAATTAAATGACATGAAAGACAAGAAAAAAGGTAATAAAAATCATGCTCAGTCTTTCAAAGAAAATGGAGGAGATCCTTATATGAGTGGATAATCTTTCATTCATTGATTTCACCTTACATGATAAAAAACGTGATTATTAGGTATTTTTTGAATACATCTAAAATGTTCACCACATTGTTAACAACATCATTAATCGGATTGTGAAGGGACTTTGATTATGAAGAACAAAAACATGATTATATCTCATGCATAGAAAAGGTTTGGGTTAAGAATGAAGGATAATGACTATTATATTGGTGTGAATTGTAAGGATAATTCATAAAAGTATCTTTTTGATAAAGTAAATGACAAAATACAAGAAGGAAGGTAATGAAAACTACGAGGGTCTTTCAAAGAAAATGGAGGAGTTCCTTACATGAGTGGATAATCTTTCATCTATTGGTTTCACCTTACATGATAAAAGCATGATTATTAGATAAAATTTGTCACCGCATTGTTAACATCATTAATTAGAAAAGTATCAATACAACTACTTATATTTATAAAAAATTAAGTGATAATTATTATCATTATATATTTCAATATCTATTAAGAATGAAGGATATCAATTATTATATTTGTGTCAAGTGTAAGGATGATACTTTATAAAGTATCCTTTTAGTAAATTAAATCACATGAAAGACAAGAAGGTAATAAAAATCATGAGTCTTTCAAAGAAAATGGAGGAGATCTCTATATGAGCACGAACAATCTCTCATCCATTGATTTCACCTTACATGATAAAAAACATGATAATTAGGAAAATTTTGAATACATCTAAAATGTTCACCACATTGTTAACAACATCATTAATCAGAAAAATATCAGTACAATTACTTCTATTCATAAAATTATTATTATAAATTATAATATCTATTAAGAATGAAGGATATCGACTATTATATTAGTGCCAAATATAAGACTAAATGTAAGGATGATACTTCATAAAGTATGTTTTGGTAAATTAGATAACTTAAAAGACAAGAAAAAAAGTAATAAAAATCATGAAGGTGTTTCAAAGAAAATGGAAGAGATTCTTAAATGAGCAGGTAATCTTTCATCTATTAACTTCACCTTACACAATAAAAACATGATTATTAAATAAATTTTGAAAAAATCTAAAATATTCATGATATTGTTACTAACATTATTAATCAAAAAAATATCAATACAACTATTTTTTATTCATTAAAAAATCAAATAATAATTACTATTATTATTATATATTATAATATCTATTGATTTGATATTTTATCTATCAAACCAAATCTCTATTTTATTCCTTTTCAACTTTTCTTAGAAAGAGACGAATGGGAAAAAATGCATCTACATCTTGAACACTTGAGAATAAAATAAATCAACTAATACAATATACATTTGAAAAGGACATGTGGATCCTTCCTAATCGTTACTTAAGGAGTTTATATAGATATAGGACACTGACATGAGCATGAGTTCTACACACTTCTAAGTTTATATATATTTTTAAGCAATATCCATTGTAGGGAGTGTGGGTGGAGTCCACCTAAAGATTGATTTCCATTAAAAAATAGGATAAACACCCCCAATAAGAAAAAACAAAAGTATATCTCCTCATTATCTTTTGTCCTTAAGTAGAGAAAAATGTGAATGAGGTGTCATGTCACATGGATCCTATCTAAACCTTATCACATCTTATCCAATACACAAATTTGAGTGGTTAAGCACCATGCATATAGTCAAACTTCTATACAAAATTTGAAAGCTACCTAATGTGATTGAATAGTTTAGTAGGCTTTAGCCACTCATTTGATATTCAAATTCCTTCATGTCACCATCATATTAGCTACCACTAACCTAAAAGATGACAACTCCTATTAGGGCTTCCTCACTTAACTCATAGTGGGTTGGATGGTACATTTCTCTACGTAATTTCTATGTCACAGGGCTAGAATATACCCAATGTCTATATATGCATATACCAAATGTGTATATAGGGTAATGGGTTTATATATATAATAATAATGATGATAATGTTTTGCTTTGGTTAGATTGTTTGAATGGGTTATAAAGGAATGTGACAATTAGGAGAAAATATTTAATAGTTGTTTACATGCTAATAGTTGTTGTGTGGTAGATTTTGAGGTGTAGATCGGTTGGTTGAGTTGTTGAAAGACACACGATTGGCACAGGTTCAAGCCCCAACTTATCCATCCTTGTCTAGTGTGGGTCCACTATGGGTTATCATGAGGCCTAGAGGGGATTAGTCTCGCTTGGTAATGGAAACTTAAGAGAAGCCTGGCCGGTTGTGGGGTTACCCTTCTAGATACTTTTTAAAAAATAATTGTTATGTGGTAAGGGACTTTTATTTTTTACTTTACCTATATAAAGCTATATATTAGTTGTTATGTTTGTATTTATAAATAGACAAAAAGTAGTCATTTCACTACTCACATCAAAGAAAATCAATTGTATAGTAACACATACACGTGTTTTGATGCACATGTTTCAATCTTAAAACAACAATAGACAATTCACTAAAAACTTAATTAATATAACTATATCATTAATAAACATAAGCCCACATAATAATTTAAAAAATTTAGACAATTCAGTAAAAACTTAATTAATGTAACTACGTCATTAATAAACATAAACCCAAATAGTAATTTGACACTTTTAACTTACCCACAATTTTTTTAATTTTTTTTTACAAAAGATTAATTTCTACTTAAACAATATGAAATTAAAATACACGACTACTAAGGTTTTAAACACTTCTTTTACACCAATTATTTTATTTTATTTTATTTAGTGGCAGTCATGATGGACATTGGGGAAACAACAACCAATGCCTTATACGGCTGAAAAAAGATAATATAAAAATTAAATTAAATGAAAAAAGATAATATAAAAATAAAATGAAAAAATAAAATAAATTATATTTTTTAGTTTAGGAAAATATTCCTACCTACTCTCTTATCCTCCAACTATTCCGAGGCACATGGAGGTGCCCTTTTCTTTGACACCGTAAATTTTGGAGGATATGGTTGCTTAAAATAAGAGATATTAAGGAATCTTATTCTGATTTTTTGGGACTTATATTAATGTAATTTTTAAAATTGGATTAGATTTTAAAGTAAGAGTATGATAAGAAAATAAGTTTGTTTGGTTGATAGGTTATTATTATGTATTTCTAAATTTGTAATCTTTGGTATGATGATTTTTTCCGTCATATAAAATATATATATATTTTTTGGTAGTGTTCAATTTTTTTTATAGTATAATCAATTTGACAATACAATTAGTTTAGTAGTACAATTTGTTTTGATAGTACAATCAATTTGACAACACGCAAATAATTTATTTTATTTGAATATCAACCAAAAAATTATATGGTACTGTTTGATTTTTATTTCGTCAGCTAGCCATTAAATACTTAACTTGTTTTGTAATTGCCAAATGTTATAGGATATTTTTTCATGAAGTTCATTGTCCTAAATTTAAACATGTTTTCATTAATTTAAAAGTGATTTTTATATTGACAGTTGATTTGTTTCCTCCATTTAAATATTTGGCATACATTAGTAATGAAAAAATAATAATATTATAAGAATAAATTGTGTATTTTAACAAGTGGAAGACCAAATTTAAATAAAGATCCACACAAAGAAAGAAAAATAGTTCTAGAAGAGTAACCTTTTATTATGAATCTACAAAAATGTTGACCATAACACCTCAAATTGAGATTCCCACCCTCCAAAAAAGAAATGCAAAATATATTAAAGACTTGAACATTGTTTGCTCATTACAACCAAAGATCTTAATAGTCATAGTCGATTGTTTTAACCAAGAGTTTAAACAATCAACTTGTTTTATTTTTCATATTCGTGAAACAAATGGAAATAAAATAGTAATGAAAAATAAAATAACACCATTATCTTCTACAATGGGTTTTTAAGCTATTATATATGTTGAGGAAACTATAATGACTATATTTCTTCATGCTATTGTGTTGGATTTTTACGTGTGATTACTGACAAAGGCTACAATGGACTACCACTAATCTATGGTCTTGTGGTGCAATTCTCTATGTTCTCTAGATGGGCTGGTTTTTTTTGACAAATATAAAGGTTGTAATTCTTTATCACATGGTAGTTGCTTAATTATTCTTACTCGCAGTTCTTTATCCTAATGCAATTTTTTTTTACTATACATGAAGTGCATAATTGAAATATTATAAAATTTCACACAATAAAATTAAGTGATGCACACATTTTAAAAATCAATTTCAAGTGCTCCAATTAGATTTCTCTTAGTCCTTACAACTTAATCAAAAGGATAATCAATTCTAATCCCAAAATGTTATAGTGGATATGACCCTTTCAATGATATACCGTATTATTAAAATTTCTCAACATACTCATTTGAATAATTTTGAGTTCACATAGAGAATCGTAATACAAGAAATAATTGAAAATGATTGGTACAAACAATGACACTCTCTTGCAAAACTTGTGGAGAAGGAGACTACTCTTGATAAAGTCAATGTTGTATTCACAAATTATGTAGAGGTGCATGGTCTATAGTAATGGTGTTAAGGCTTTGCTGACACAAATTTACATTATTCTTTTCTATTTTATTACATCCAACCATGTACATCATGTTTTTCATGATTTACTCTTCTAGTTTCCTTTAATAATATACACATGAATGCATATTGTTTGAAGGAACAATATATATGCCATCTTAGCTTGCCAACAAGATGATTCAACAATAATTATACAAATTTCAATATGATAAAGCAAGCAATATATAAGATTGCTACTAATGTAATACTTAAATTTAACTAAAAACTTTATATTTTTTTTTATACAAAAAATTATGATTGAGACATTATAAACTATATGTATTTTCCATCAACTTTGGATGCTTTGATTAGGCGTACATGGTAGGTCGAGGGAGACATGGATCTTATGGTGGCTACAAACAATTAATTTGTGGTAGTTTTTTCCAATATGGCTTATAGGAATTGAGTCTTTGAGGGAGGACCCTACTTCTATAATCATGTGGGATTGTTTATCAAACCCTGGCATATGGGTTTTAATTTAGCTAAAGAACTGTCGTCGAGGGTTCCAGTTTAGGTCTGTCTTCCGTGAATTCTTTTGGAGTTCTGGAGAGAAGACATTTTACAACGAATTGTTGCTCTTCTTGGTAAGCCTATTGCAGTTGCCTAAGAAACCCTTGAGAAAAAGGTGATTTCTTTTGCTCAAATCTATGTGGAGATAGATTTGAACAAGCCCTTACCAGATTCTCTAGAGATTTATCTTGGTTCTTTGTCTTGGTTTCAACAACTGGATTATGAATCCCTTCCTTTTTGTTGTCGGATTTGTCATTAGTATGGACATCTTCAGAAGCAATGTCCTAGGATTAATAAAGCTCCTCCTTTTAATTTCTCCCCTTCATCTTCGGCTCCAAAAGTTGTTAAGGAGGATAAAGGGAAATCTTCCATGATGGAGAGTGCTTCAAATAAAGATGAATTTGTGCCTATTAAGCCTCGAGCTAAGGGTCATGGTCAAAAGAGATCATTGGGGTATAGGTAGACTGAAGAGGACTTTAATCAGTTTGAGGTGTTAGACACTTCCACCTTGGAGGAAGGAATTCTGCTAGATGTGCCTTCTAGTGATGTTGGTATGGGTTGTGATGTGGGGCAAGGACAAGAATCTGATCATGATCTTCATTTCTCACAGGGTGGGAAAGATTAGTTGGTGTCTTTGAATGGTCCTATGCTGGATGACGAGGATATTGTTTTGGCTGATTTTGCAAAGGAGAGGTTAGTTTCTGGAAAAAGAAAGGGGTGTTCTTTTTCCTTGGGGGTGCAACAACGTACGCTTATGAAGGGATCATCTGAGCACTCTTCTAAAAGTGGCCGCAAGAAGGATCTTGAGAAGATTAAGCGTATTGGAGATTTGTTGGTGGAATCTGGGTCTGTTAAGCCCATTGATGCTCACTTTCCTCCATCTCCTCCATGATTGTTCTCTCATGGAATGTAAGGGGGTTGAATATCACCTCCCATCAAAAGGCTATTCATGATTTGGTTGCTATTCATTCTTAGGACATCTTTTGTGCTCAGGAGACTAAAATTTTAGGTGATTTCATGCTTCAGTGTGCTTCTCGTATCTAGTACTTTGGTCAATGTCAAATCTCAAGGGAGCTTTGGGGGTTTGGCTTGTTTTGGGACCCAAGAAATATTGCTCTAGTATGGTGGATTTCTAATCATTCTACTATTTCCATAATTGCCTCTTCTTTGGAAAATGGTGAGACCATTTTGGTTACTAATGTTTATGCCCCGATTGATATTCGTGGAAAAATCCGATTGTGGGCTCATATAAGGTATGTTAGATCTTGTGCTCCATATCTTCCTTCGGTATTAGTTAGTGATTTTAATTCTCTGTTGAGCTTGGAGGAGAAAAGAGGTGGGTTGCCTCAGCTTGGGCCTGCTTCTAATTTTTTTTGAGAGAATGTGGATTTGCTTGCTTTAATTGATGTTAGGCCTTCTAATGGGGTTTTTACTTGGAATAATAGATGGAGTGGGGAGGAAGCAATCTCTGAAAGGATGGATAGATTTCTTTTTCCCTGTCTTTCAGTGGGAGGTAGATGGGTTATTGGTTATGAGATTCTTGATTGGAGGGGTTCTAATCATTAGCTAATTAAACTTTCAGTAACCTCTTTTATAGTTCCTAAGAATCCTCCTTTTAAGTTTCAACTTATGTGGCTTCGTGAGTCTTCTTTGCATGATCTTATGGCCTGGTGGTGGCATGATGGCAGCCCTATTTATGGTATAACTATGTCCACATTTGTTAAGAAGCTTCAGTATGTCAAATTTCAACTTAAGAGATGGAATATGATGAGTTTTGGAAATCTTAAGGTTATGAAGAGGAATGTTCAGGTATGTCTTGATGTGATTACTCGCCAAATTTGAGATTTTGGTTTCTTAGATGCGTTAAGAGAAGAATAATCCCAAGCTGTGAGAGTAGTGGAGGAGTGGGAGCTTTGGGAGGAGATTTTCTAGAAGAAAAAGGCTCAATTTGGCTTCAAGAAGGGGACAAGAATACTGCTTTCTTCCATCACTTTGTGCAGGATTGTCGAAATAGAAGTTTTATCTCCTCTCTGGTTAACACGGATGGGATCCACATATCTTCTTTGCAGGCTTTGTCTTGTGAGGCTAGATAGTTTTATTTTGCTCTCTTTTTTGAGGATTCACCCTCTGCAAATGATGTAGAGAATTTGATCCTTGCTTGCATTCCCTCCCTGATCTCCAAGGAGATAAATGACTTTCTTATTTTCCCGATCTCTCTACCTGAATTGGAAGAGGTTGTTTTTGGGATGAATAAAGGTAAGGCCCCAGGTTCGGATGGTTTTCCTACTAAATTTTTTCAGGAGTTTTGGGATATTATAAGTTTGGCTTTGTTGGAGGTTTCTCGGGAATCTCTTTGTAGTAAACAGATGCTTCGTGCCTTGAACTCTACTTTTCTGGTTCTCATTCCTAAAAAGGAAGGTGTTGATTAGCTCAAATTCTTTAGACCTATTGCTCTATGTAATGTGGTGTACAAAATTATAACTAAATTGATTGTAGAGAGGCTCAAAGTTTGTCTTCCTTCTGTGATCTCTGAGGAGCAAGGGGGTTTTGTGGCTGGTAGACAGATTTTGGATGGGGTAGTGGTTTCCTTTGAAGTCATTCACTCTATGGAGACTTCTAAGGAGAAGTCTATGTTCATCAAGTTGGATATGGCTAAAGCTTATGATAGAGTTAAGTGGAGTTTTTTGTAGTTAATTCTCTTAAGCTTTGGTTTTTTTCCAGATTGGGTCAGTTGGACTATGAGTTGTGTTACATCTTCCTCTTTTTTTGTTATTATGAACGGGGAACCTTCCAAGCCTTTTGGGGCTTCTAGGGGCCTTCGACAAGGAGATCCTCTCTCCCCTTATCTATTTATTATTATGGCTAAGGGTCTAGGAAGATTTCTTAAGTCTTGGGTTTCCCAGGGCAAGATCCAAGGTTGGTGATGGGGTAATGGGCTGCCATAGCTCTCTCATCTTCAATTTGTGGATTACACTTCTCTCATGGGGAGGGCTCGCCTTTAGGAGGCTATTTCTTTTAGGAAGGCTTTGGATATTTACCTTGCTACTTCGGGTGAAAAAGTTAATGAGCACAAGTCGTCTATCTTCTTTTTTAATACTCCTCTAGCTATTCAATGATAGATTGCTAATATTTTGAGGTTTCAGGTTGGGTCCCTTCTCTTTGTCTATCTACGAATACCTCTTGCAGTTGGTAGGCATCCCAGGTCTTCTTGGCCAAATTTGCTTGATAAGCTACGTAGTAAAGTCACTCACTGGACTCATCATTGGCTTTCTACTACTGTAAGAGTGACTCTTTTGAAGTTTGTTATCCAGGATCTCACTATTTACAGGTGTTTTGTTCAGGCCACTCCTTTATATTTCTTGAGGGAATTTGAAGCTTTCTCACAACAATTTCTTTGGAGTGGTAACTTGCAGTCGACTAAGTGGAGTCTTGTTAAGTGGGAAACAATGTACATGCCATAGAAAGAGGGGAGCCTTGACTTACGTTATGTTGTTTTGAATGGGAAAGCTCTTGCAACCAAGTTATATTGGCATTGGTGTACTAGTCAGCACCAGCTTCCAACCCATATTCTCACCCACAAGTATCTTAAGGATGTTAAAATTTTTATGTTCCTCATTTCCCTTTAGAAGGAAGCATACTCAAAAATTGGGGGCTCAATTGGTTAAGAAGGGGATTTTTTGGATATGTCATTCAAGTTCTCAGGCTCTTTTTTGGTTGGACTCTTGGGATGGTCATCCTCCTATTCTTTTTTCTTACCCTCACTTCTAGCCTCTCTGTGATCATTTTACTTTTGCAAGTTGGAATATGATTGAGCATTATAAGACTGTTTAGAATATTGGACTGGCTACTAGTCTTATATGGAAGCACTCCTCTAATTGGCCGCTAAGAGGGTTAGAGGAGGATAGGCAAGAGATGGCTCAAATTCTTGCATCATGTGAATGCAATTCCATGGAGGGGCAAGATGTCTTGGCTTGGAGTAACTGTGATTTATCTGGTAAGTACTCAGTTTCTGTGGGCCATGGAGAGTTGGATAGGCAGTTGCTTGGGGACACTAAGGTTCCTTGGTGGAAGCATGTCTGGAACAAATCTTCTTAGCCCAAGTGCAATTTTTTTATGTGGCTAGTGGTCCAAATTCAGTGTCTTAGGATAACTTGTGTAAGAGAGGGTTCTAGGGTACCTTGATGTGTGTTTTGTGCGGTATTAGTGAGGAGAGTGTCTCTCATCTCTTCTTCCAATGCTCCTTCTCTAGGAGGCTTTGACACCTATGGTGGGGGTGTGTGGAACCAAGCTTGTTGGCATGTCTCTTCTTTGGAAAAGTTATTTTCCCGGTGGGGGAAGGCCCCTATTAAGACCTCATTTCTTCAAGTTTCTTGGACTCTTGGACTAACCTTTATTATTTGGCATATTTGGCTAGAGAGGAATCATAGGATTTTTCAAGATGTGAAGTTGGTTGTCCAACATTTGTGGTGGAAAATTCTTCATTCTTTGGGAGAAACTATTTTGGCTAAGTGTGACTTTGCTAAGGGTGTGGACCCAGGAGATGTTGCCTGTTGTGCTCATCTCAACCTTCCTCTTCATAGGAGTGTTGCTTAGGGTGTTGGCTAGACTATAAAGAAAAGATGTCGACATCCTCTTCGGAAGATAAATAGGGAGGGGCGATGGTGTCCTCCTCAAGGTGTGTTGAAAATCAACACAGATGGTTCTTCTCAAGGAAATCCTGGTCATGCTGGTATTGGGGATCTTGGGTGGAATAGTTATGGGAATGTTGAATTTATCTTTTTTGTTTATAAGGGTTGGTATACTAACAATGTGATGGAGGATCTTTCCATTTCATGTGTTGTGGAGCGCGGGTGCACTCTTGGGTTGAGACAAATCATTTGTGAATCTATTTCTCAGGTGGTGGTGACTTTTTTGAAGAGGCAACAGTTAGAGGATGTTAGTAGGCATTTGGCTATAATTATAAAACAGATTCTTCATCTATGTGCTTCCTTGGAATTTGTTTCTTTCTGTCACATTCCTAGAGAATGGAATGGGGTTGTTGATTATTTGGCTAAATGGGCTTGTGATCATTTTCAAAATTGGAATATTTTGGAAAGGGGTCAATTACCCCTGGATTTTTCTCAACAGTTGGACCACTTAGTGGGGATTGACAGGGGTGTGTAATGCCCCTGCTTTGTACTACTCTTTTTTGGTTTGAATAAATTTTTTACCCCTCTTCTATTTAATATATATTTTCCATGTCACATGCCATATGACTTGTTATTTATTTAAAAATCAATCAATATAATTAGTAAGTAGCATGGATCTCCAGTAAAATAGGAGGGTTTTTCTTTATAATTATCATTTTTTTTTTTATCTTTTAAAATAAATTTTGTAGTACATGATCACTAGTTTGATAGTGTATAATGCTAACTATACATGGTATGCAAATAAAATTTTGTGTTATACCATATTTTTGGTAACATCAAGATGTATTGGTGTGCCTCTTTGAATTGTATTAGAGATTAAAAAAATATGCTTCATGCTAAAGTTGGATCGCCTTATTTATGCTATTTTCTTAAGTCACACATGCATCATCAATATATAGATTGGTCTATGTCTTTAACTAATAATATAATTGGACTCCACTAAGAATAATCATCAATTGGTGGAGTTTTATTAGATGCATGTTTATATTGCTAAGCATAAAGGACGCACCATTGTATTTTAAGTGTATCTAAAATAATATAATTAGATATGTGACCATTTGTGGTATTTCAAGTTCAATAAGTCTTTTTAAATTGATTTTTTTTTTATATTTCTTTCTTATAGTTAATGTAACAACCCCGGTGTTCTTCATAGTAAAATTTCCAATGTTTTCACCTCAATTTAATTAAAAATGTTGCCATGACATAGCAATAATTTTTTTCTTCCAATAATGTAAATTCCATGCATAATTGAAACAATACAATTCCAATTTTTCATTACAATCGAAAGTAATTGTACAAATCTTCCAAAACATAGATATCATATTGAAAAAAGATGTTATACAATATTCAATAGAGATTCCATTCCAATATAATAATTCCACAAATTACAATATTCCAAGAATGTACACTATTACAACCATAGCTCTATCGAGCTTCAGAGCATAAGATATAGATGGTCCAAGAATCCGCCTTTCAAAACCTTGGTCTTATGTCGCCTGTTGAGGAGGACGAGCATCACTCAAGTGCTTTTCTACCAACCACAAACTCATATGTGGTCCCCCACACATCTATTAATGATAGATGGCCCTACCCTTCGATGAAGGTATTAGTTGGATAACCCCGCACAACATACCATTATGAGCTTAGTGTTGTATCCTACATGACTAGGATTTTACAACCTACACTAGGTAGCTCTCATGTATTTAAATCGACATGGTGAACTAACAGTGGAGTCTCAAAATTCACACTTCTTTAGTGGAGTCGCCAAACTTTCACACTACTTTGGCCAAAGTGTTCTCACTCAGTATAATCGAGCAATGGTCTACCATTCACCTACACTATGGAAAGCTTGTTTTGACTTAAGGCCATTATATCTATGCCTAGGAAATCCCTCTCCATGGGCAAGCTACTCCCCAGGATAACCTATCACTTTAACACAACCTAAGGTAACACAACTCAATAAGCAAACACTAGTTCCCTCCCTTCACTAGACAACATTTCTAGGAGCAACCTACTAGTTCCCCCCTTCTCTGGATAGCATCCCAGGAGTAACCTACTAGCTAACTAGCATAGATAACATATCTAGCTATGAGTGTTCCTTAAGCTTTTTTGTGTTTGATCATACCTAGTATAATAACAATACCTATGATAAACAATCTCTCTTACCCATGTCTAATCATAAACACAATGCATGACCTCAATTGAAGAATTGTCATAAGAATAGATGATTCTATTCGAGAGTATCACCTCTTTGACTAAAAAGGGTTTAAGCTATGAGCCTACTCTTATCAATACGATAAATTTGTAATTAAGTGTGAATTGACACTAATCAAGCACCAACAACTCTAACTCACAAGGTTTCACTAAACCTCTCTACTTTGAAGTAACCCACTAGTTATCTATAATCAAATAACTAGCTACAAGTAACCCATGTTCAAACATATCTAGTATAGTTAAATACCTATTTCAAGCATTCTCTTCGACATATCTAGTATATTTGAATACATATGTCTTCAACATATATAGTATAATTAAATACCTATGTTAACAATCTATCCTATTATGGAGTACTTACAAACAATGCATAACAAAGTAAATAGTTTCCACTTTTTCTTTCAAAGAAAGCAATACTTTCCTCTAAGTGCAAATGATAGCAAGACTAGTTAAATCAATCAAGACATAGCTCATTCAGAAGTAGAATAAACAAAAGTAGAATATCCTCATTCCTATGTTTAAGCTTTCAAATTTGACTCGTTGCAGTCACAACACTATTAAAATAACTACTATCCTAATGATCCTCTAACAGAGTCTCGCAACTCTTAACTCGTAAGTTGGAAATTGCTTCTTCTCAAAGATATTCAACTCTCACTAATACTCAAGGTTCTCCCTCACTAAACTTGGCAGAATATTGCAGGAAAAAATAGTATAATATTGCAAGTAAAAATATTTCATAGAGAATGTGTAAACTTGAATAATGAAAGCATCACAAATAGATGAACTCATTCCTCTATTTATATAGCAATCAGGTGCTCACATTGCCTATAGATTAGGCATGATTCTTAATAGTAAAATGCATGCATAGAAACACATTTAACTTTTCCAAAAGGTGGTGAATTAGCAAGCTCTTAACCACTTAAGTAGCTACATATCAACTCTCAAATTTGATAGAAAATAGAGGCCAATTCAAATCTACATATGCTAGAATTTGATTTTCACCCCAAAAAGACATCTATCGTTAAGAGGATTCAAAGGTGGCACAATTTCCTACCTCTAAGAAACAATCAATCACCAATATGTGCCACCAAGTTCAAATATCAACTAAGTCATGATATGTATTTATTTATTCAATTAATCGATTGACATAGTTGTTGATATGCTCAAATAGATGTTGGTCAATGCAATCTATCATAGCAATTTTGTTGACTAAATCCATGGTTCTATAAAGCATCGACTTATTCTCTTCATCAACTTAATGATTGAGTTTAATTCACAGTTTACAATCTCTACTTTTGTTGACAACAAGAGCATATATCACGGCCTATGAATACAATCATATCCATTATAAAGCCGACATCTTGATTGTTCAAGACAATTGACTTCAAAATCCATATAAATAGCATGATAACTTAGTTTATATTCATTGCTCAAAATAGTCGATTTCAAAGAAAATATCTTGATAAACATATATGTATTTATATTCACAACTAATAAGCATGTATATATAATCAATATACAAAGAAATACACCAAGATAATATTATGATATTTAATATCGATCATAATAAATATATTGTAGAAGTTGGGGATTCCCTACTCACGAGTTTTAGAATTTGAAAGAGTGGGTCACAAAGATTTTCTGGACAAACTATGTAGCTCTCAGCCAAAAGATGTCAACACAGGAAACATATGACAATGTGACACACTAGCATCCCAGAGGCATGCTGGCATCTCGTACGGACTAGAGAACGAGAATGTCTTAGAAAATAGCATGGTGAATGCTTCTATCCTAATTATTGAGAACTTACAGAATATAAGGAAATAACAGAGTGTAGTAGAACTGAAGTAAAGTAAAGAATAAATGATTAAAGATAAGGAGTAGAAAGGAAAGAAATAATTACAACCACATGAGTGATGAATCCTCCAGCAAGTGAATGTCTTCAAAACCTGCAAGTGTGATATCTAGAGAAAGTGTTGGGGCTGTATAGGGGTTTGCCTCAGTCAAACCCCCATTTTGGTGTTCTCACCTCCACAGACAACCAAGATAGAAAGAGAGAGTGTAACCGAAATGGAAAAAAGTGTGTGGTGAAAGAAAAACCCACTCAGGAGTAGAACTCACACCACCAATTAAGTGTGTGATAAAAGCAAACCACGCTCGAGGAGGAGAACTAGTATCACAAAAGAGGTGATAAAAAAAAACCTCGCTTGAGGAGGAGAACCCGTATCACCATGTAAGTATGAAAATAGTAGGGGATATGGAATCCCAAGATGTTCACAAGCATGAAATGAGGGAGATGAAGCTGCAAGAGTGTTGTAAAGAGAGCTTGAGAGAGCTTGAAGCTACTACAACAAGTGTTATGAAGCTATGTAAGCAAGTGATGGAGTAAGGCTAAAAGATAGAATGAAGAAAGAGAATTGGCAAAAAAAATTGGAAGAAGTTAGAAGATCTTAGAGAGGGAAAAATGAGGTAAAAAGATGACTTAAAAAGAGAGAAAAGAAGCTTCCCAGGAGGTTACAGGGAATCCCGAGCTGTTTCCACTGAAAAACTTAGCTGGCAAGTGGAAAAAATGCTCAAAAATGGTCATCTAAGTGTTGACATGTTGTAGGATGCTAGCGCAGTGCCTAGACATCTGCACGACACACAAGTGTTCAGAGACATCATGCTACAAAACAACAAAAACAAGAAAAGTCCTAAGTTCCATGTAAAGAGGACATGCGAGGGTGGCTATTGAAAAGGGGTGCTTGATCATCCTGAGAAGGGAAAAAGGCTGATGCAAGGGTTAAGATGAGCCTACTCAAGATGCTAATGGAGTGGACACTAAATCAGATGCAAGAATGTAAGTGAAATTGTAGGGGTGCAATTTTTCTCTTATACATTTTCCCCCCAATTTAGTGGGCATATGAATCTACGTTAATATGCACACCAAAGTAAATCTACTAAACATAAATAACATCATATGCCAAAAGGATATTGTAGAGGAAGCATATGACTCTTTGACCCATAGAAGCATGCCCCCAGGCTGATGATCTACAAAACCAACACATTAGACAAGAAGAAACTACACCAAACAACAATGCTAGAGAATAAAAAGCTAAAGGATTTGAGTCAGCAAAGTAAAGAGACCTCGATTTAAAAGGTTGTCTCAGTACTATGCGTCGTCCCCAACACATAGGAGAATTTTAAGATGAAGAGAGAAGGAGCATATACTTAGGATGAAGGTGTAGGTCTTCGATCCAATATATACAAGATAGAAGAGAAAGAAATGAACAAACTGTGTGGTGAAAGAAAAATCCGCTCAGGAGTAGAACCCACACCACAAAATAAGAGTGATAAAAGCAATCCCTGCTTAAGGAGGAAAAATTGTATCATGAAGTATAGGTGATAAATCAATCCTTGCTCAAGGAGGAAAACCTATATCACAGAGTATAGGTGATAAAAGAAATCCTCGCTCAAGGAGGAAAACCCGTATCACCAAGGATAGGTAATAAAAGTAATCCTCGCTCAAGGAGGAAAACTCATATCACCAAAGATAGGTGATAAAAGCAATCTCGATTCAAGGAGGAAAACCCATATCACCAAGTAAGGATGTAGAGGAGATCTATAGGTTCTTGGTCCTGTAGAGAGGTATCCTCCAAGATCTCTCACATGGAGGAAACCTAGGAAAGTGTACTCCACAGAGTCATAAAGCAACCATGTAGGCAAGTAAGCAGACAATCACACAAACCATTAATAGACTAGAAGGCTTTCAAAGGGGTCCCTCAAGAACCATTCAAAGGAAGAGGGGTCCACTCAAGGGACGCATTGTTTGAGAAGCGAGGTATGGTCAAGTTGCCTCCAAGCTAGATGCAAAGAAAATGAAATAGGTCTAGTGGGGTTGCCCCCAAGCTAGACGTCATAGAATTCACTTGAGAGAAAAGCTTTCAAAGGGGTCCCTTAGGAACCCTTCAAAAGAGAAAAGGGGTCCACTCAAAGGATGCTTCAGTTGAAAGACATAGCGAAGGGAGGAGTCCTTAAGGAGGACACACATCTCCAGAATAAGTTATCATTGTCCCAGCATACAGGGGAGGAGAGCCATGAAAGGTACTTAGAACATGCAGGATAGAGGCAAACCTCGATATCACTTGTCATGTGAAGTAAAGGTAGGTGTGTCAATCAAATGAGATTTTGATGGCACCTTAATCACAAATTTGTTGTATTTTGTCCTTCGAGGCCTTACATTCGCTAGTGGAATGTCCAAGCACTCGGTGGTATGCACAAAAAGAATGTTTTCCTCCATCATGTTTATGAAGTTTATTAAGTGTGGGAGAGGGAAGAGTGATTAAGTGGGCTTTTAGAAGCCATACCAAAATATTCTCTTGCTCAGATAAAGGATGAGTAGGAAGCAACCCTTTCTCTTATGGAGAAAGGCTTGACTTCTCACAAGAAGAAGAAGAAGAAGGCATGAAGATAGAAGACAATGGAGGAAGAATATTTTCAACAAAATGAGGTTGAGAAGAATTCTTGTCACTCAACCATGGTTTCCATTTAGATAATTCATTTGAGAAACCAAGCCCCAAATTACACTTACGAGGTGTGAATTCTAGAGGGACCTGAATGCCTTGTTTGTTATGCCCACAACCTTTATGCTCATAACCATATTTAGAAAAAAGCTTAAAGCTAGGGCCATAACATGTTTGCAAGTATTGAAAAGGAGGATCCTCATAAAGAGAATTGTCCCAACAATGGGGATCATACTCTATGGGATCATCATCATCCTCTTTAACAAGACCGCCAACATTATCCTCTTTAGCAGAAGCGTAATCATCTTCCCCAAAAGGAGGATCAACACTAAGAACATTACAATTTGTGCTCACACCATCCCGCGATACAAAAGAATGATCATATTTGATAGCGGGTATGGATGATGTTATCAAAATGTCTAAGTGGATCGGGTCGACTTTATGTTCCTGAATGAAGGAATTTGTAAAGTCTAAAGAACCCCAATCATCACCAAGACATGAAGTCTTTTGAGAAGAGGAAAACTTAGAATTTCTTGCTTCAGAAGGATCTCCTTCAAGGACTTTTATCTCAAGAGTATCCTTTGTAGTAGGTATTGCTAGAGTAAACATTGAAACACTGGAAGATACTGAAGGAATAAGAGTAGACACAATCAAAGCTCGACCATCAGCTACCATCTCACATAAGTGCATAGCCTCAGGGTTAGCTTTAACCGTGACTACCGATTATTTTGAATGAACTTGATAGATTTATGCAAGGTAGATGGGACTGCACCTATAGCATGAATCCATGGTCTACCAAGAAGAAGGTTATAAGGAAATTTCTCTGACATAACATGAACAAGGGTAGGTACGGTAACGGGTCCAAGTTGCAAAGGTAATACTATTGTACCTAGAGCTTGTCACCCAACATTATCAAACCCACGAATGACAACAAAAGAATTATTAATTGAAGATGAATCAACATTAATCTTAGGAAATAGATCAATGCTACATACATTGAGTACCAAATCGACATCAACAAGAGTACATCTAATGCCAATTTTATTAATATTAACTATGATCATTAGAGGATCCGCTTGCTTCTATACTTCTGGAGGCGGGAGTTCTTGTGGATATAATGTAATATTCAGCGAATCCGCATGAATATATGCCATCAAAATATTACCATCTATCAGCCTAGTAGAAGAAAGAAAGTGGATCTTTTGCAAGGCTTCTTGAAGCATACCTTGATAAAACGAAATAGATTGAAGCAAGTCCCACACTGATATCTTAGCCGGAGTAACCTGAAGTTGCTTGACAAGATTGTAATCACTAGGTGCTTTAGTCGTAGGTTTAGGAGCTAAAGGAAGACTTGGTTGTTTATTCATACTTTTCTCATAAGTATGGGCTATCACTCTATAAGAGGGAGCCATAGAAAGATCAGGAGAACCACCATCAATAGAAAAAACCCTTTTAGAAGGAGGACTAGCTGGAGTCACATAAATAACCGGTCTCTTAGGCCTTTGAGGGGCAACAAAGACATATTACATTTACTAAATCATCACAACTAGTGGAATTATTTGAATACATATTCTCAACATCGATCCAAATAGGATCAAATGTGGAATAATTATTTGAAGAAACATTCTCAACATCAATCCAGGGAGAATCAAATGTGGAAGGAGGTTCACCATTCGCTAATGCATCATCTCTAGAAGAGAATGCATTGGAATGGAAGAGAGATTCATCATTCACGAATGCATCATCTCTAAAAGAGAGTGCATTGGAATGAAAAGATTCATCATTAATCAATGCATCATTTCTAAAAGAGAGTGCAATTGAATGAAGAAAAGATTCATTGTTCACAAATGCATCATCTCTAGGCGAGAGTGCATTGGAATGAATGGAAGGTAGAGTAACATTAAGAAAGGTATCAATGATTTCATCTTCTTGAGACAAAATATCCTCCAAAGCTAGAGGAATTTCGTGAGAAGGATCAAAGACACCAAGTGAATTAGGAAAAGCCAAGTCACCATCACATGCATGAAATGAAACATCATTAAAATTTTCAATAAAATTAGATACAAAACTAACAAAAGAAGATATTAAATTCATTACAATTTTTTTGGTATTTTCTATGTTCTAGTAATTCACATTTTCAGACATCTTCGAAGTGAAATTTGGGGTTGGAACTTGCGTTGATCCCTAAAATTTGACTGCCAATGGTGCAAATGGTTTTGAATTATGAGCATCAAGTCAAAAGTTATGACCCCGCCAAGTAGGGGTAAATAAAATCTTAGTTTTTTTGAAGAAAAATGTTCTTCACATCCGGGTCACCAAAATGTAGAAGAGGGGGATTCGCTACTCACAAGTTCTCTTCATTTAGAGAGCCTCACGGGGTGAACTGCCCTAATCTACCTTAGGAACAACAACGAAAGTTTTAGAATCCAAAAGAGTGGGTCACAGAGATTTTATGGACAAACTATCTAGCTCTCGGCTAAAGGACATCAATGTAGGAAACAAATGACAATGTGGCACACTGGTGTCCTAGAGGCGCGCTGGAGTCTCGTACGGACCAAAGAATGAGAATGTCTCAGAAAAAAGCAAGGTGAATGCTTCTATCCTAATTATTGAGAACTTACAGAATATAAGGAAATAACAGTGTAGTAGAACTGAAGAAAAGTAAAGAATAAATGATTAAAGAGGAGTAGAAAGGAAAGAAATAATTACAACCACATGAGTGATGAAGCCTCCAACAAGTGAATTTCTTCAAAACCTGCAAGTGTGATATCTAGAGAAAGTGTTGGGGCTATATAGGGGTTTGCCTTAGTCAAACCCCCATTTTTTTGTTCCCACCTCCATAGACAACCAAGATAGAAAGAAAGAGTGTAACTAAAATGGAAAAAGCATGTGGTGAAAGAAAAACCCGCTTAGGAGTAGAACCCGCACCACCAATTAAGCATGTGATAAAAGCAAACCCCACTCGAGGAGGAGAACCCATATCACAAAAGAGGTGATAAAAACCCCTCTCAAGGAGGAGAACCCATATCACCAAAGTATGCAAATAGTAGGCAATATGGAATCCCAAGATGCTCACAAGCATGAAATGAGGGAGATGAAGTTGCAAGAGTATTGTAAAGAGAGCTTGAGAGAGCTTGAAGCTACTACAACAAGTTGTATGAAGCTATGTAAGCAAGTGATGGAGTGAGGCTAAAAGCTAGAATGAAGCAAGAGAAGTGGCATCAAGACTTGGAAGAAGTTAGAAGATCTTAGAGAGGGAAAATGAGGTGAAAAGATGACTTAAAAAGAGAGAAAAGAAGCTTCCCTGACGGTTATAAGGAATCTCGATCTATTTTCACCGAAAAACTTAGCTAATAAGTGGAAAACATGCTTGAAAATGGTCATCTAAGCATTGACATGTCGTAGGATGCTAGCGTGGTGCATAGATGTACGCGTGATGCGCTAGTGTCTGGACACATCACGCTACAAAACAACAAAAATGGGAAAAGTCCTAAGTTCAATGTAAAGCGGACATGCAAGGGTGGCTGCTAAAAAGGGGTGATAGAGCATCCTGAGAAGGGAAAAAGGCTGATGCAAGGGTTAAGATGAACCTACTCAAGATGCTAAGGGAGTGGACACTAAAGCGGATGAAAAAATATAAGTGAAATTGCAAGGGTGCAATTTTTCTCTTATACATACATACATACATATATATACAATCTCCCCTATGCTCAAGTATACATACGGATACATGTATTTATGTATATATAATATATTTGTATATATACATTCGATCGCACCATCAAGCATATACACACTTATTCCTATACACACATATACACTTATAGGTACACTTACATATTTAATATGCTTACACACACACATATATATCAGGTTATCCCTTCTTATCCTATTCTCGTTGATACACACATTTGTTAAGTATATATATATATATATATTTGCATATATATAATTGATTTGGGGGCCCATGTGAGTATTTCTACTTACACATACATGCACATGTTTGACGTAGATATATATCAATGGAAAGCTCAAAGACACATAACATCATAATAACATTTATATACACATATGCATGTCTATACATATGTCGTCACACTCATATGGACATCCCAGTATATCCATCGTATGTGTATGCTGACATATGCATATATATGCATATATGCATATATCTCAATACACAATCAACCACACAAACAAGCATAGTAACATGAGGAAGGACTCACAAGCTCAAACATATAATCATCATCTAGGTATGCATTTAGTAGTAATCAAGACCCTTTCTAATGTAGACACATTATGCTAAGGATGACTTACGTACTTCCCACATGATAACTCGAATCAATTATTCTATTGTGGTGTGTGTAAGCTCAGATAGGTTATGTTACTAGTTACCCAACCAAGGCCTTCTCCTGAGTGATACTTCCCCTCTGCCTAGAGGAATGAACATATACCTTTATTACATTCTCAAAACATGTCCAAGATAGTCATCTATTCAACAAAATATGCATTTACACACAATACATTTCCAAAGTTAAAATATCTACACAATATTCATCCAAACACATAAATGTATTCCTTCATATAATATTAAATGAGATGACATTCATTCATAAAGTAGTGATAAAAAAGTTCACACACAATTTATTCATCCACTAAATTCACATTACATTCAAATTTTACCATACATAGTAATAGTAAACAATAAATACACAATTTGGAGTGTAACATACTTCCTCCCTTGTGAATCATCGTCCCCAATGACCTATAGCACTTTAACATACAAATAAAGTCAAATAATTTTTTACTTACCATTCTCAAAATATGTAAGATTTATAAAACATTCATCCTATTTAGAATTACTCCTTGCAACCTTGTCCTTCTTGAACCTTGCATCGAATGTCCTTGTTATCACATAGGGAAAACTTGTATGTCCCACACATACTTACTCTTTCAAGAGCTTAGGTGTTGTATTCATAATATCTCTTATGTACATCCCATGTACATTAATATTTGAATAACACATGACACCTATACTATTGTG
>VDFB02385582.1:0-20484 GCA_007258455.2 Sequoia sempervirens
CAAGGCTGGCTAGTGGAGCCCCCTGATGGAGCTAGTCTAGAGACTGGTGGCCTACCACTACCACCTGCGTTGGGATCTTGTCGAGGTCATGTAACCCCTCTAGACACAGTCCATGATTTTCTCCTGGATTTGCTATGTGATCGAGGGTAAGGCTCTTTATGCTCGGGAGGACACAACTCCTCATATCTAATTCAGTAATGCTCAACCTCCCATCATGCAATCACAACCCATATCTATCTATTAGCGACCCATATCAGTGAACCATATCAAGTGACCCATATCAAGTGAACCATATCAAGTGCTCTATCTAAGTGACTCATATCATGAAATCAATGCTAAATCTATCTATCTGAATATCAAATCAATCTACTCTATCATCATTTACTATTCGTTTTCTTTTTCAGGAAAGCAAATTTATCAACAATCAAATCATTTTCCTATTTGTATTTCAATCACGAATACAAATATGTTTGAATCAAATCATCTACTATTTTTTTTTCTATCGCAAAAAGCAAATTTATCATAAGTCATATCAAGCTATCTACTCTTTGTTTTTTTGTAAAAGCAAAGTTATCAACAAATTAGACAATCTATCAATCCATCTACTCTTTGTTTTTTATTCAATGGAAACAAATTTATCAGCTACCTACTCTTTTCTTTTCTATTTTTGAGAAGCAAAGTTATCAATTAATCATCATATTTTCTATCTATCTATCTGAATATCAAATCAATCTACTCTATCATCATTTACTATTCGTTTTCTTTTTCAGGAAAGCAAATTTATCAACAATCAAATCATTTTCCTATTTGTATTTCAATCACGAATACAAATATGTTTGAATCAAATCATCTACTATTTTTTTTTCTATCGCAAAAAGCAAATTTATCATAAGTCATATCAAGCTATCTACTCTTTGTTTTTTTGTAAAAGCAAAGTTATCAACAAATTAGACAATCTATCAATCCATTTACTCTTTGTTTTTTATTCAATGGAAACAAAGTTATCAGCTACCTACTCTTTTCTTTTCTATTTTTGAGAAGCAAAGTTATCAATTAATCATCATATTTTCTATCATTTCTATCCCTATCAACATGATGACAAGACAATTTATCTATCTATTGACCAAACTTTGACCTTATTTTTCAAACTGGGGCATCTTTTAATCAATTATCGAGAGCTAAATCACTGCATCCATCTCATCATCAGAATTTCATCATCAACTCAACATTTTTCTCATCATTAGTGATTTACCTCCCGAGGGGGAATCATCAATATCAGTCGCATTTCTCAATTAGAAACATATCAGGTTCATATCAGGGGCATATGGAGTTAAATTTTTGACCGGGGCAAAATCAAAACCTGAAACCAAATTTCAAGGCGAGGGAATATTTTCTTTGAAGCAATGTGTTTCACTATAACGAGAGGAAAAATGTATACATCTAGAACATAGTCCTTGATTAATCGCGGCATTTGGTGCAGGTAAATTGAATTATTTAATTAATCCTTCTAAAGTCATACTAAGCATAATCAGGTGACATCTTTATTTTATATTGTTCATATAATTCTTCTGTAATTAAATAAATAACTTTTATTTAATTATTACCATCATTCCATCTTCCTCTTATAAATTAGATAAATTTTATAAATTTATTTATATTAATTATCATGTTACGTTCTGGTTGAACGCTTTGATTGGCAAATACGAATCGCCCCTTTCCGGCAAAAGCTTCATCTCACAGTTAAATTAAATATTACAAATATTTAATTTAACACCTTTTCTCACTCCATGCATAATTAAATATTTTAAACATTTAATTACCTTCCATTTTCATCTCTCACACAATTAAATATTTTAAATATTTAATTACCTTCCATTTTCATCTCTCACACATAATTAAATATTTTAAATATTTAATTACCTTCCATTCTCATCTCTCACACATAATTAAATATTTTAAATATTTAAATACCTTCCATTCTCATCTCTCACACATAATTAAATATTTTAAATATTTAATTACCTTCCATTGTCATCTCTCACACATAATTAAATATTTTAAATATTTAATTACCTTCCATTCTCATCTCTCACACATAATTACATATTTTAAATATTTAATTACCTTCCATTTTCATCTCTCACACATAATTAAATATTAATTATTTAATTATGCAAACTTCTAAATTCATCATCACATGTAATTAAATAAATTTATTTATTTAATTATGAGATTTATCTCCAACTCACTCCTCAAATGGCAACTTTCCTTCAGTTCTAAATGGGAAAAATTGTGTAGGAGGAAACCTTCCATCTCTCTCTCAAATTTCAAAAATCTCTCACCGTTCATCTTGACAAGCTTGATTTCAACCGTTGATCACATCAGCCAATCAGAATCTTTCGAAAACTTTATAAATACCTCTACGAATCCTAGCATTGGTTACACACACACATTAGAGACATGCATTAGAGATTAGTTGCATTCAGGCAATTAGCATTTTAAAATTATCATGCATAAGCATAATCATATCTTAGCATAGCATTCAATCATCATCTTCAATCTTGTTCTCTAGAAAGACCGTTTGTTGAGCCTAGCACACAATCTGAGAGCAAGCTGGAATTGACAAAATCACTGGAGATAGAGGATGATAGGACGACATCAAGGACAGAAGATTGAGTTTGTACTCCTTTTATTTGATCTTCTATTTTGATATAATGTCTTATTGGTGTGTTTGATTTTTTTTTAATCTACACTTGATACACTTAAAATCGACCACACAAATATATCCACGAAGCTTTCCTGATTGGACCCCAAAGACACATTTCTTTGGATTTAGCCTGAGTTGATACTTTTCTAGTCATGTGAAAATCTTGTCCAATACTATTAAGTGTCCATTTCATTCTAGAGATTTAGAGGGAAGGTCATCGACATAACCTTCCATAAGGACATGCATATAGTCATGAAAAAATTGTAGTCATGGCTCTCTGATAGGTAGCTCCAACATTTTTCAATCCAAATGGCAATAATGTCCCAACAAAAATTTCCCAAAGTGCATGTGAAAGTTGTCTTTGGTTGTTTTTCAATAGCAATTCTTATTTGGTTGTAACTTGAGAATCCATCCATCAATGATAACATCTCATATCCAGTCGTAAGGTCTACTATATATGATGTCAATTTTTGGTAAAGGAAAATTATCTTTGGGACAAGCTTTCTTGAGGTCTCTAAAATCTGTGCAAATTCTAATTTGACCATTTGGTTTGGTGACAAGAACAAGATTTGATATCCACTCTGTGTAATCGATGGAGTGAATGAATCCAACATCTAGTAGTTTCTTCAATTCTACCTTGACAAGGAGTGCAATTTGGGTGCATTTTTCTTAGCTTCTATTTATATGGTTTAGCATTAGGTAGCAGTGGCAAGTGATGCAAAACAAGTTCGGGATCCAATCCAAGCATAGCAACATATGACCATGTGGAATTGACTTGTCTTTCTAAAAAGAATTTTATAAACTCAGACTTTTCCTCATTAGTCAAGGATGCTACTAACTATATCATCCTGAGTTATCTGATGTTCCAATGTTGACTTCCTCTGTTTCTTCTATAAGCAACAATGATCTCTCTCGATCTATTGGGAGATGTGTGAGGCCCAACCCTATCTATAAATTGTGTGACACCTTGATAAGTTTAATTATTCTTGTTGGTGAATAAATTGATGATTTAACCTAATTCCATGTTTAATATTTTGATTTTAGTAGTGACTATTGTAAATGATTATTGTGACAAATTCTCTTGATTAAATGAAAACGGGAAAACTGTTAAGAATGAATGTGAGCAGATAATGTTTAGATTCTTGGACAAGTATCATATGAAGAATACACTTAAGATCGATATGAGCTAAGAAATTTTGTGTATCTAATAATAGTTTGAATCTCGCTAATAAGTTTCATGGGAAATGATAATAGGTAGGAATAAAGCAGGACTTTGGAAGATCAGGGAGAAGTTTCAAGAAGGATAACTAGGCAAGAATCATCAAGGTAAATTTAAAAGATGGCTCTAATCAATTAGAGGTATACCTAAGGTAGGATAATTTGAGGAAAAATTATATAAATTAGATATCAAGTTGAATGATAAATTTTATTACAGGAAGGAGTGTCCAAGAGTAAATTTAGTAGTGTAAATAAAGTATTTAGCTAAGGTTAGGTTTCCATTATTATTTAATGAATGCTCAAAGTTTCCATCTTTTATAGGTAAAGGAAATGAATATATATGTGTACTATGATTTACTAACTATTGAATTGATCTTATTGATATTTTGAACAGGGATTTATTATATTTCTAACCTAACATGTATTTGGAAAAATGCATATGAGAGTAATGCCAAGGGTAAAAGGGAGAACAATCTAGACCCAAGTCAAATATCTATCTTTTGAAATTTTGATTTTTGACCCTATGACTTGGGAGGTAATTAGGGTTTTGTTTATATTGTAATTGAGTGGAGGGTTTTAATGATTGGTGGCTTAGTGTAGGTACTTTTTGGATCCTTATTGATTATACTCATGTGGTTAAGAGTGTAAGATCTATTAGGGTTTTCAAATCCTTAGTTAGGTCTTGAATTTCGAATTGGCCTTTAAAGTTGTCTTCTTAGGGTGTTGTATGGTCAATTTTTTTGATATTAGTGCAAAAATAGACCCCTAAGGCCTATACCTATGGGAGGGGGACCTTTTGGACATGTGACATTGTCCTTGGGACATGATTTGGCCCTTCAGAAGTCCACATTCATGAATGTGACGAATTCAAGAAGATTTGGAAGAGTGACTTGTCACTCTCAACCTCCCACTCCCCAAAATTTATTGGAATAGGCACAAGACTCACACATGTGTGAGCACTTGTGGGAAAGAGTGTAGGTTTGGAGGATTCCTATATACCTCAAGAAGATGGAAGATTTGGGCATTGCACACTTCTCCTTTTGGGGAACTTTAGTGAAGATGGTAGAAAGAAGTAGGAGAAGAGAGAAGGAGATAGTGATCAAGATGGCTTGGCTTGGAGAAGAAGGAGAATAAAAGAGTTGAATCCCCTCATCGAAAGAGAATAGATAAGTTCTTTGTTTCCATTTCCTTTTTGTTTAATTAGTGTAAGAAAGTGGTATGTTGCATGGATTATAGTTGAAACAAAGAGTAGAAAACTTAGATACAAGAGATTTGTTGTTATGTCATTCTTATTCCTTTGTAAAAATCTGAAAGATTTCATCCATCATCTTGGAGCCAAGATATTTCCTTGCTCGGGGGTATGGCTAGAGCCCACGAGGCTCCATGACGCCATTACGGTAGGGTGGAGAGCAAGACCTCATGCATTGGTTTGTTATTTATTTCACTCTTATATATTGTTGTAATAGGAATAGTGTAAGAAAATAAATGTTTTTGAATAAAAAAAAAAAAAAAAGAGAATGAGATACAAACAGATGTATTTTTTTGGTTTTGGACAGGAATGTTGTGTATATCTAATAATATTTTCCTTTAAATGTTCAAACTAGTTCTTTGTGGGAAAAGTATTTCTTGGGAGCCTTCTAGCTAAATATAAGTCTTGTAGTCTCTTCTGATTACAGTGACAAAAAAAAAAATATTTGCATGTCAGTGTAGAGATATGATACCTGAAAAGTTATATGTGATGTGAAAGAAGGTGGTATTACTGTGGCATAAACCCAACGGAGATTTGGGTATATGACTATTCTCAACGTATAAAAACAAGATTATTAGTTTTCAAAAAAATAAAAAAATAAAACAAAGTGTAACCAAGTTATGCTTATTTCAATACAATTGTAAATTTTAATCATACGCACTTTCCTCTGTCCAAAATGTAAAATCAGTAGCATCTTAAGTTTCTTTGGTTTGAAAGATAAGCGATGTTGTTTGTTCATTGTACCAAATATCCTGGTCACGAAAAGCAGACAAAATAAAGAAAAATAATGACACGTTGAAATGAAGACTGTGACCACATCTGAAACTGTAGTCTGCCATTTTACTAAGTGCCTAACACAAATAATAGTCAACAAAAATATATATAAAGCCCAGTATCCATATCGAGCATAGCAATGACTTATATCACTCCTTTACATACCCTTATCCATATCGAGCATAGCAATGACTTTCTAAATAAGCTTCTTGTCAGGCCTAGTATGCGTAGTCACAACATTTAAATCTCCTAAAACACATCAAATTCTGCCTGACCCTTCCTTTCCGGCACGTAAGAGTGCAGCAACGCCCCCCCAGCTCGTAACAGTACAAAATTGAAGCGTTGCAAATGAATGATTTAATATATTATTGAAGCCTTAGGACCAGTCCTTAGATCGGGTGACCACTCTCTGCTTCAATCACATGAAACAAGTGCGTGTTATGTTACATACGTTACCTAAATGGTTAGTTGGGTAAGTGGTATCTGCCTCCGGCTGTACCCATTCCTCGAACCAGTTGGGCATGCGTCCCCAATCTGAATGAACAATGAGATTTTGAGATCCTGCTTGCATATACACTCGCTTGATTCGTTGTTCCATCACCACTGGATTGCATCCGTAGTGGGGTTAAATATAATAAATTTAGTCTTGGTTATAACTGGGGTGCCATGCTACAACGGCCATGGGGAGTATGACCAGCCTGCAATTTCCTGCCCTCATGTCCCCACCTAACTCTTAATATGGTGTGATGAAGTGACTCCTTGTCATTAAAATCTGGCGCAACTTCTGTGAGAACGTATAGCTTTTACTGCATCCATTCAACGCCATAAATGCTGGGTTACTTTTTTTGCCAACAATCACACTACCAAATCTGCAAGCACTTAATATAGTTGGAGAGATGCAGTATCGCCCATCTCATTGACCATCCCATCAATCAAAGGACTTAATAATGTAGCTGGTGGATTAAGAACAACATCCCTTATGTATTGCAAGGAAGGACATGGCATTATCCAAACTATGTGAGCGATATGGTAGGAACACTGTCATGGAGGAAGCAAGTTTACTGCCCAGCGACCATTCTTTTCAACCGTTCATCTTGAAATCGAGGAAATTGGGGACCGTGAGTGAGTAGCAAGGAAAAGCGGGAAAAATATGGTGGTATGTAGTCTATACCAAATTCCTATGCTTCATAAATCATTTAGACCTGAAAGCCTACAAAATTAGTACAACACATGTTGTTTCCTTATTCGGTCCAATCCAAACTATGAGTCTTTCACGGCAGCAATTTTCTTTTACCTGCCTCTGTGCAGATTGCGTCTTTATCTTAATTAATGTGTGGATTGCTTTGGTCTGTAAACCCACATTGAGCTCCAAATGCTTTTAAGACTACTTATAACTGTTAGCGTGTAAAAACGCAGCATCCATGTGTAGCACGTTGAAATTTAAGTCCAACCTCATTTAGATTTCCTTCCCATCATCTAACCGCACCTAGCTAGGAAGTTTAAAATATGCGTTTAGTTTAATTATTACATCTATTTTTTTTATTCGATAAGGCATCATTGAAAGATAGGTCCTACAAAAAATAATTAAAGCCCTTCATCTAGCGTGACTTTTGTCTTATCCTTATAAAAAAAAAGAAGGGATAAATTCTCATGTAACTTTAACATAAAGAATAAGAAAATCATAAAGGAGAGATACGTGGGTTAAAGAATTAAGGAAAAGTTAAAGAGCATTTCAAAATTAGAAATAAGAAGAAATTGCTTTTGTCTTATTAGAGTTAATGATAGGATTTAAAAATAAAAAAATAAATAAAAGAAATTAATTAGGTAAAATTGTTTTGTCTTAATTAAAGATAATGAGTTTGTAAATAGAGATTAAAGTTAAGGTGTTCTTTTAATAAAGATTAGGCATTATCATAATTCTAAAAAAAAAAGAAGAATGTTTTTTTGTCTTATTTAAAGTTTCTTGTAGAGAAAGATTATTTGAATAAATTTATATATATGGGAATTAATATATATTCGGATGTGGTAAATTGGTAATCATCACTATTATCTTTTATTTATATTATTCTTTAAAGTAAATAGAACATATATGTACATAGGGGATATTTATCCGCCCTTGCATATATCTATGTACAAAAAGGATAATAATCAAATAAATAATAGTTAGACAAATAGATAAAATAAATGTAATTAGCATATTCTTAGACTTTAGGGGGGGAACGTTAGTACCCCGATTTGGTTGATAACAATGAGCCCACAATGAATGGATTCAATTTTCATTTTAGTAATGTCTAGAATAAGTTTAATTGTAGCAGTAGTAATTTGTTCACAGGCTTTTTTTTTCAATATGTCCTTGATAAGATTTAGGGAGCAATTTAAAGAAAAACAATAGTAGCAATAATATCATTAATGTGTGAGGGATATGTTGATAGTAATACTATTAGATTTAAAATGTTGACCCCATGCTAGTTAATTAAATAATAATATATGGGCTACCAAATAGATAGGTACTACGAGGGTATTAGTAATCTATGGATTGTTGAATTAACAATAAATTTGTTATTAATGTTTATCGATTAAGCAATGATATCATTATTAAGGCCTAAGTGTGATCGGATTGCAATGCTATTACGATTGGATAATCCAAGGCAACGATGTCCAACTGATGTTAGTAATGAACATATTCAATTAATGTTAGATTAAGGAGTCAATAGAAGCATTATTCCTATTTAAATTTAAGGTCATTCATATGGCGAGCAACAAGGTGACATAATCATCAACTCGATCTCCTCTAACCATTGGTATGGGGTTTAAATCAAACATTTGTAAGCTTGGCTAAGAGAGAAACAATAATAACCTTTAGCAGCTAAACTGTGTTGTGGCTTGCGACCGATTTGAGAGTTTGCAATTTAAGTGTGGAAGATTAGTGGTCAGATTGTGCAAGGATGGCATGATGTGTAAGTGTTGGTTAAGAACTTAGGCTTTTAATAAAATTAAATAATAAAAAAAAAAAAAATTGTTGGGTTTTTCTTGCGAAAATTTTAGGCATGACACTTGGTATCAGAGCCCTAGGTTGCAACTCTAGGGAACTCTGGGAACAATTTGGGCATTAAGAGTTGTGTGTGTGTGGATAAATGTGCAAACCTCCTTGTGTTAGGTAGAATAAAATGTTGTAATGAAAATGCTAGATAACTTACCTTGTATAGAAAAAGAGAATATAAAAGTTAATATCCAACCTAGTTAGAGTTGTGATGTACGCTATGGTCAAAGATTGAATGAAATCCATGGTTCAAATAAATGTTTAATTAAAAGCATTTTATCTTTAAGAATTAATCAGGCAAAATAGGTTCCCTTGATTTAAGTAAGGACGGTGGAGGAATTAGTCTAGCTAACAATGGTTATGACATTAATCTAGTCTTTTGGCATTAAACTTTCTTAAACCTTAAAAAGGTATAATTGAGCTTTGAAACATAGTCTTTTTATAAAGTGTATAAATAGTGTTATAAGACATCATGATGTGTATTATTAAAGAAACATTATTTTGTTGGCTTCCTGAGTTGATAATTATCAAATACAATAGTAATGCTACTTCTTGAAGTTATGGTTGTTTTCGGAGCAACATATTTTCTTACAAGAACCTTATTACAAATAAAGAATAAAAGTTATACTTTTGAAAATTTATCACTAGAGAAAGGAAGGAACTATATGAACCTCTAAAGGGGATTAACGTGTTAAAGGTTGTGGTTGAATAAGGTTAGATCTCTAAACCCTTAAAGTGATTAAATCAATTTGACAACAAGAATGGAAAAAAAAAAGAAAAGAAAAGAAAAAAAAAACCCACAAACTGTGTATTATGAGGAATTTGAGCAACCATATAGTTAGATTCAAACTCTTAACAAAGATTAAAACTAAACCTTTAGGGTGTAGGTTGTTTGACAAAAATAAATAAATTAAGGACTTGTTTACAAATTGGTATTAATACACACATGAACTAAGAATCTTTTACACCTTGACCATGGAATTTATAGGCCCTATTCTATTACCCAAAGGTATTGATTTACATATAAGTGTATAAGGGTTCATCTCGTGAAGCAGCAAACAATTCACTTTATGGTTGGTAAGAAAAAAAAATAAAAAAATAAAAAAAAATTCATGTATGATGGTATCAACTAAGGATAAAAGTCTTGCAATGCATAGTAAATCCAATTTTTAAAAGTGGTCAAAATCATATTTTAGCTTGAATTAAATGGGTAAACTTTAAGTTATTCTAACACTTTTGCAAGTAAACAAAGACTTAGTGAATGTAATAGAAATACAACTAATAAATCTTGGAGTTGTTTTACCAATAGACTAAAATAGCAAATGATAGAACATGATTCAAGTCATAGGTGAGAATGTATAGAAAGTTGCAACTAAGTTAATATTGGTGAAAATTAATTAGATATTGTATAAATAACTTAATTCTAGAAAATTAAACATACCTTTGTGATGAGACCATATCAAAATGTGAACTTGATGTTAAAACTTTATCTAGAATGCATGCTATTACTACTTTCCTTATAAATGAGCTAATAAATAAAATCTTGTTGGAGCCAAATTAAGAAAGGATTGTATGTCTAATATGAAGTAATAACATATTCAATTAGGTGTTGACCTTTAAGGTTGTGTATATGTCACAAGAATTGAAGAATCAATTGTTTGAATTTATAAATTGGGTGAGGAATTATGTAAAAATTTTAGTGAATTGAATGATTGAGAAACTAAATGGTATCATCAAGGACATGAAAATTTCCATGAAAGACTCCCAACTAATGTTGTGCATTTCTAGATACCAATGACTAGTACTCTTGAGGAAAATGTGTGTGTGTGTGTGAAAGAGAAACACACTGGAGAAAACTTAGAGGTAGGAATTGTTACTCATTGTATGTCTTTGTACCTTAAGAAGTTAGAAATAATTGTGATTACAAAAAAATTATGATTATAACATGTGATTAAATGAGTCAACCTTAGGTAGTGAAATGCAATATTTGTTTAAAAATATATATAGATTAATGAGTTGTGAAAATTATTATTCTATGATTTATCATGTGTTTTATGAATTGAGTGTGCTTTCTTCTCTTGTATTATAATGTTTCAAAAGAAAATGATTGATTAACTTCTTTATTGAGTAGAAAACATTCTTTATCATGTTGCAAAATATATATAATGGAATTACCATATGGATATGTTAGTGAACATGTAACAAACATAGTTGAATGAAAGAGGAAGGACAATATGGATTCAAATATAGAAAACCAATATTGATCATATATGTGATGTTGGACAATGGATTAGTAAGATAAAAGTATGATATACCATGTATTGTTAAACCTAAGAAAATGGAGTACTACCTAGGCTATAGTTGTGCATCGTCTAGTGATTTCCTTTACATATGCAAAGTGAGTAGAGATTTACAAAATTGAGAAGAAAAGTGAATTTCACCTAAAGAAAATGGAGTGTATTTAAGTACATTGATTTTGCTATGTTATATGAAAAATTTCATAGAGTGTATTGTGTTATGTCATGTGATGTGAAACCAGTAAATGTGTTGTGCCCCAAGTATGAGATACAAGGTATCCGACTTGGGATAAGGGTGGTGGACGTCTAGTACGATCCCCTATGTGTACCCTTTGTGATGGTCCATTGTGTAAGTTAGCTAGTTAAGAAATGATGTAAACATGATATGTGTGGACGTGTGTTTATTAAATGCAATGTGATGTATTCCTTTGTGTTAGTCTTGTTTGTATGTTAAATGTGTACCCCTAGCGTTTGGTTCCCCCCTAATGGGAGTGTGATGCCAGCTAGTGTAAATAGGGGTTGAGAGGCACATGGTCTACCATCAGGAGATTACGAGCTCAGGGTGTTGTCCCTAATCCTGATAAAGGATCTATGTCAAGTCATTGTAATCTTCCCATGGACGTTGACCGTGGCCTACTCCCCCACATATGAGAGCCACACTTGTTGGTTCATAGTGCAAACCTATTCCTTGATGTTTATAACCCATGGGTAAAGGATGGAATAACATGGACTACCAGTTACTCATATTCATGTGGTCAGGGACCACCAGTTACTCATATTCATGTGGTCAGGGACCACCAGTTACTCATATTCATGTGGTCAGGGACCACCAGTGCTTCATGTTTATGTGGTCAGGGACCACCAGTGATGTATATTAATGTGGTCGGGGACCACCCGTTATTCATATTTATGTGGTTAGGGACCACCAGTTATTGCATGCTATAATACTTATGATGTGGTTAGAGAACCACCATTCCCCTCCTCCCCTTAGGTGGCTTATCAAGTCACGTGGTGCTTGTAATGTGCAAATTTTATTGTTGAAATATGAATTATTTGTAATTCGTGATCGATGTTTTTATTTTATTATGTGCCAGCAATGTGTAATTTTACATTTATGTACTTGGGCTATTTAGCCATTTGGAAGTTGTTATATAGTCCGATTTGCCTCAAGGACTTGTTTAATTGTTCCTTTGAATTATGATTGGAAAGTTGCAATGTAGCTACAATTTAACTTTATTTTGTTTCTCTTGAATTTATAAGTTCCCTCTTGGGAGTTTTATTGAAACTTTGGTTTATGATCTTGTGTTATTCAGTTTGAGGCTTTCTCCTTGGTTGCAAATTTGTTGGCATGTGTGGTGCAATGTGGAATTTGTAAACTGCCATATCCCGGGGGGTTCCCTGGCAGGTCGTATAGGGGAGTAGATGTGTTGGGGAATTATTTTGAAAGGGGTTGTGAATGGGACTAGTATGGGACGATCATTAATCCATTCTTCCCTCATTCTATGATTATTCTTATCTATAATGGAGGAGTCCTTAGAGAAGGGCCTCGAGTGGTATCCAAGAATATCCATCCTTATAAACCCCATTGTGTAAGCCTTGTGTTGTAAATTGTTTGGTTGTATGAGGATAGGCGCACCCGATTGGGAAGAGCATCCTTACTATTGTTGTGTGTACATGTGAAAATTGCAAGTAAATGTGATGTGTCGTACCTGTGAACTATGTGACAAAGATAGCAACAAATAATGCAAATTTCATATTACTTGAGACATGAATTGATATTGGAACAAAAATAGTTTCTAACATCATGAGTGATGTTTATAATGCAAAAGGGAACCTTGAAGGGAATCCAAGGATGATGATGTGTTTGGATATATGTTGGTGTACTTTTTTTTTTTTTATCAAGAATGTTAACAACATGGATGACTACTAGTATTTGTTATATTGTGAGTATATCGAATAAATGTTTTATGATGAAAAATTATGTTCTAAGTATTTAGGAGATTGGATTATGGAAGTCGTGTCCCTACACATGTAATGATGAATTAATGTTTTGTACCTTTATGGTAAGATAATTAGTATATTTAACTTGTCATGTGTGTTTCCATACTGGGAATTAGGATTCCAAACCTTAACGACTTCCAGGAGGAAGTCTAATCTAAGGGGAGGGAGATGTGAGGCCCAACCCTATCTATAAATTGTGTGACACCTTGATAAGTTTAATTATTCTTGTTGGTGAATAAATTGATGATTTAACCTAATTCCATGTTTAATATTTTGATTTTAGTAGTGACTATTGTAAATGATTATTGTGACAAATTCTCTTGATTAAATGAAAACGGGAAAACTGTTAAGAATGAATGTGAGCAGATAATGTTTAGATTCTTGGACAAGTATCATATGAAGAATACACTTACGATCGATATGAGCTAAGAAATTTTGTGTATCTAATAATAGTTTGAATCTCGCTAATAAGTTTCATGGGAAATGATAATAGGTAGGAATAAAGTAGGACTTTGGAAGATCAGGGAGAAGTTTCAAGAAGGATCACTAGGCAAGAATCATCAAGGTAAATTTTAAAGATGACTCTAATCAATTAGAGGTATACCTAAGGTAGGATAATTTGAGGAAAAATTATATAAATTAGATATCAAGTTGAATGATAAATTTTATTACAGGAAGGAGTGTCCAAGAGTAAATTTAGTAGTGTAAATAAAGTATTTAGCTAAGGTTAGGTTTCCATTATTATTTAATGAATGCTCAAAGTTTCCATCTTTTATAGGTAAAGGAAATGAATATATATGTGTACTATGATTTACTAACTATTGAATTGATCTTATTGATATTTTGAACAGGGATTTATTATATTTCTAACCTAACATGTATTTGGAAAAATGCATATGAGAGTAATGCCAAGGGTAAAAGGGAGAACAATCTAGACCCAAGTCAAATATCTATCTTTTGAAATTTTGATTTTTGACCCTATGACTTGGGAGGTAATTAGGGTTTTGTTTATATTGTAATTAGTGGAGGGTTTTAATGATTGGTGGCTTAGTGTAGGTACTTTTTGGATCCTTATGATTATACTCATGTGGTTAAGAGTGTAAGATCTATTAGGGTTTTCAAATCCTTAGTTAGGTCTTGAATTTCGAATTGGCCTTTAAAGTTGTCTTCTTAGGGTGTTGTATGGTCAATTTTTTTGATATTAGTGCAAAAATAGACCCCTAAGGCCTATACCTATGGGAGGGGGACCTTTTGGACATGTGACATTGTCCTTGGGACATGATTTGGCCCTTCAGAAGTCCACATTCATGAATGTGACGAATTCAAGAAGATTTGGAAGAGTGACTTGTCACTCTCAACCTCCCACTCCCCAAAATTTATTGGAATAGGCACAAGACTCACACATGTGTGAGCACTTGTGGGAAAGAGTGTAGGTTTGGAGGATTCCTATATACCTCAAGAAGATGGAAGATTTGGGCATTGCCCACTTCTCCTTTTGGGGAACTTTAGTGAAGATGGTAGAAAGAAGTAGGAGAAGAGAGAAGGAGATAGTGATCAAGATGGCTTGGCTTGGAGAAGAAGGAGAATAAAAGAGTTGAATCCCCTCATCGAAAGAGAATAGATAAGTTCTTTGTTTCCATTTCCTTTTTGTTTAATTAGTGTAAGAAAGTGGTATGTTGCATGGATTATAGTTGAAACAAAGAGTAGAAAACTTAGATACAAGAGATTTGTTGTTATGTCATTCTTATTCCTTTGTAAAAATCTGAAAGACTTCATCCATCATCTTGGAGCCAAGATATTTCCTTGCTCGGGGGTATGGCTAGAGCCCACGAGGCTCCATGACGCCATTACGGTAGGGTGGAGAGCAAGACCTCATGCATTGGTTTGTTATTTATTTCACTCTTATATATTGTTGTAATAGAATGAGTGTAAGATAATAAATGTTTTTGAATAAAAAGAAAAAAAAGAGAATGAGATACAAACAGATGTATTTTTTTGGTTTTGGACAGGAATGTTGTGTATATCTAATAATATTTTCCTTTAAATGTTCAAACTAGTTCTTTGTGGGAAAAGTATTTCTCGGGAGCCTTCTAGCTAAATATAAGTCTTGTAGTCTCTTCTGTTACAGTGACAAAAAAAAAATATTTGCATGTCAGTGTAGAGATATGATACCTGAAAAGTTATATGTGATGTGAAAGAAGGTGGTATTCTTTGTGGCATAAAACTAGCGAGGAGATTTGGGTATATGAGTATTTTTTATATATAAAAACAAGACTATTAGTTTTCTAAAAAGAATAAATAAAACAAAGTGTAACCATGTTATGTTTATTTCAATACAATGTCTAAATTTTAATCCTTCGCTTTTTCCTCTGTCCAGGAAATGTAAAATCGACAGCATCTTAAGTTTACTTTGGTTTGAAAGATAAAAGCGATGTTGTTTGTTCATTGTGCCAAATATCCACAGTCAAAGCGGAGACAAAATAAAGAAAAATAATGACCGCGTTGGGCGAGGCGTGACCACATACGAAGCGTAGTTTGCCATTTACTAAGTGCCCCTTTACAAATAATTCAACAAAATATATATATAAAGCCGGTATCCATATCAAATATAGCAACTTATATCACTCTTTTTTACATACCTTATCCATATCGAGCATAGCAATGACTTTCTAAAATAAGCTTCTTGTGTCAGGCCTAGTATGCGTGATCACAACATTTAAATCCTAAAACACATCAAATTTTGCTGACCCTTCGCTCGACGTAAAGTGCAGCAGCCCCCATTTCATGTGATTTCAAAATTGAAGCATTGAAAATGAATGATTTAATATATTATTGTAGCCTTAGGACCAGTCCTTAGACCGGTTGACCACTCTCTGCTTCAATCACATGAAACAAGTGCGTGTATCTACCTATGTTACATACGTTACCTAAATGGTTAGTTGGGTAAGTGGTATCCGCCTCCGGCTGTACCCATTCCTTGAACCAGTTGGGCATGCATCCCCAATCTGAATGAACAATGAGATTTTGAGATCCTGCTTGCATATACACTCGCTTGATTCGTTGTTCCATCACCCTTTGGATTGCATCCGTAGTAAGGGTTAAATATAATAATTTAGTCTTGGTTATAGCGGGGTGCCATGCTGCTTGACCATGGGGAAGTAGCAATATTTTGCAATTTTCCTGCCCTCATATCCCCACCTAACTCTTAATATGGTATGATGGTGACTCCTTGTCGACAAATCTGGTACAACTTCTGTGAGCGTATGACTTTCTTGCATCCATTCAGCATCGCCGTGCTGGGTTACTTTTTTGCCAACAATCACACTACCAAATCTGCAAGCACTTAATATAGTTGGAGAGATGCAGTATCGCCCATCTCATTCGCCATCCCATCAACCAAAGGACTTAATAATGTAGCTGGTGGATTAAGAACAACATCCCTTATGTATTGCAAGGAAGGACATGGCATTATCCAAACTATGTGAGCGATATGGTAGGAACACTATCATGGAGGAAGCAAGTTTACTGCCCAGCGACCATTCTTTTCAACTGTTCATCTTGAAATTGAGGAAATTGGGGACCGTGAGTGAGTAGCAAGGAAAAGCGGGAAAAATATGGTGGTATGTAGTCTATACCAAATTCCTATGCTTCATAAATCATTTAGACCTGAAAGCCTACAAAATTAGTACAACACATGTTGTTTCCTTATTCGGTCCAATCCAAACTATGAGTCTTTCATGGCAGCAATTTTCTTTTACGCCTCTTGCTTTTGATTGCATCTTATCTTAATTAATGTGTGGATTACTTTGGTGCAGCAAACCCACATTGAGCTCAAATGCTTTTAAAGACTACTTATAACTATTAGCGTGTAAAAACGCAGCATCCATGTGTAGCACGTTGAAATTTAAGTCCAACCTCATTTAGATTTCCTTCCCATCATCTAACCGTACCTAGCTAGGAAGTTTAAAATATGCGTTTAGTTTAATTATTACATCTATTTTTTTTCATTCGATAAGGCATCATTGAAAGATAGGTCCTACAAAAAATAATTAAAGCCCTTCATCTAGCGTGACTTTTATCTTATCTTTATAAAAAAAAAGAAGGGATAAATTCTCATGTAACTTTAACATAAAGAATAAGAAAATCATAAAGGAGAGATACGTGGGTTAAAGAATTAAGGAAAAGTTAAAGTGCATTTCAAAATTAGAAATAAGAAGAAATTGCTTTTGTCTTATTAGAGTTAAAGATAGGATAAAAAATAAATAAATAAAAGAAATTAATTAGGTAAAAAAATTTTGTCTTAATTAAAGATAATGAGTTTGTAAATAGAAATTAAAGTTAAGGTGTTCTTTTAATAAATATTAGGCATTATCATAATTCTAAAAAAAAGAAGAAGTTTTTTTTTGTCTTATTTAAAGTTTCTTGTAGAGAAAGATTATTTGAATAAATTTATATATATGGGAATTAATATATATTCGGATGTGGTAAATTGGTAATCATCACTATTATCTTTTATTTATATTATTCTTTAAAGTAAATAGAATATATATGTACATAGGGGATATTTATCCGCCCTTGCATATATCTATGTACAAAAAGGATAATAATCAAATAAATAATAGTTAGACAAATAGATAAAATAAATGTAATTAGCATATTCTTAGACTTAAGGGGGGAACGTTAGTACCCCGATTTGGTTGATAACAATGAGCCCACAATGAATGGATTCAATTTTCATTTTAGTAACGTCTAGAATAAGTTTAATTGTAGCAGTAGTAATTTGTTCACAGGCTTTTTTTTTCAATATGTCCTTGATAAGATTTAGGGAGCAATTTAAAGAAAAACAATAGTAGCAATAATATCATTAATGTGTGAGGGATATGTTGATAGTAATACTATTAGAGTTAAAATGTTGACCCCATGCTAGTTAATTAAATAATAATATATGGGCTACCAAATAGATAGGTACTACGAGGGTATTAGTAATCTATGGATTGTTGAATTAACAATAAATTTGTTATTAATGTTTATCGATTAAGCAATGATATCATTATTAAGGCCTAAGTGTGATCGGATTGCAATGCTATTACGATTGGATAATCCAAGGCAACGATGTCCAACTGATGTTAGTAATGAACATATTCAATTAATGTTAGATTAAGGAGTCAATAGAAGCATTATTCCTATTTAAATTTAAGGTCATTCATATGGCAAGCAACAAGGTAACATAATCATCAACTCGATCTCCTCTAACCATTGGTATGGGGTTTAAATCAAACATTTGTAAGCTTGGCTAAGAGAGAGACAATAATAACCTTTAGCAGCTAAACTGTGTTGTGGCTTGCGACCAGTTTGAGAGTTTGCAATTTAAGTGTGGAAAGAATAGGGTTAGATTGTGCAAGGATGGCATGATGTGTAAGTGTTGGTTAAGAACTTAGGCTTTTAATAAAATTAAATAATAAAAAATAAAAATAAAAATAAAAAAAATTGTTGGGTTTTTCTTGCGAAAATTTTAGGCATGACAAGATGGTCCAGTCCTCCATCCTCAGGCACCTCGGAGAGGTTTTCACCAAAATATATTGCATAATTGAGATCTATGGCAAAGCCAACTTTAAGATCCCCACTTGGTATTCCTTCACGAAGTCCCATAAACTTAGCAATTGCTTCATCGTTCTCGAAAGTTTCCAAACTTGGTGGTTTTTATTGATCCCAATCTATAAGTTGAGGGTAGAAAAGGGGTGAACCATCATCGATACTATCAAAATTCATGGTATAGGCTAATAGGGTAAAGACATAGGTAGAGTCACCAGGTTCCCAAGAGGCAGCATCAATGGTTTCCCAAAAGTGTTTGATACATTCTTCTCTTTTCAAAGGGACTTTTGGACAAGGACTTGGTATGCTAGGTGGGGCATTAAAAATAAGCGTTTGACTGAATCATTTTCTAAGGGATGACTCATCAGATATCCCAAATAGTTTATCAAGGTCCATAAAGGTAGTGGAGGATAGGGAATCCCATTCATATTCATTGGAATCGGTCTCATAATCCCAAGAGTCCCCATATGTCTCAATCTCATCTGAAGTGTCAACAAACTCACTCAAAGGTAACCTGATACCCTAGATAGTCACTTTTATCGATACAAACCCTAACCCTTGGTGTTTTATTAACTTAGGAGGTTGAAATGGTTCCACCATTCCTTGTTTATTTAAGCCAAGGCTGCTATATCCATCATATTTGTGCCGCTTCATGATTTGGAACCCTTTTGTATATTGTTCAATTGGAAATTTGTTAGTTTTGACAACCTCCTCATCTTTGTATAACTATGTGAGAATGTGATCATATAAAGAATATTTAGCAAGTTCCCCCCATATAGTGAAGGTGGTAGGGGGATTGTGGATAATAACCTTAGGTTGCACGGGATGTGGTTTTCCATATGACTTCGGTGACTTTGGTAATTTTCCAATGAAAAAGAGACTCTTCATATTGTATTCTCCACATCCTCTATCTTTAACTTGGATCTTGGGCATGAAAGGTGTGATGAATGAGGTGGAAGATTTGACAAGAGTGGATGGATCAATGTAGTAAGATGGGGTGGTAGATGAAGTAGAATATGAAGCCTCTTGATTGATGGGAACTTGGCATTCAATAGTTCCTTTTAGGTTTGAACAATATTGGAAAGGATTAGGGTCACCTGGAATATTCATTTCAGTGCCATTGTATGAGAACTTGAGGCATTGATGGTAAGTGGATGGAATAGCCCTCATGGCATGGATCTATGGGCAGGTAAGGAGGAGATTGCAATGCAAATCCAGATCCTAGACATGGAATACTATCTTGTATTGTTGGGCCAACTCTCACAGGAAGTAAAATTATGCCTTCAGAAGAACATTTGACATCATCATAAGCTTTGATCACAATTTTATTGGTTTGATCAATACAATTCTTAGAGCATCTCAATTATTTCACTAATTTTAGTGAGAAAATGTTTAGACCCACTTCACTATCTGCTAGAACTCATATGATCTTGTGTTTATTAAAACAAACTTCTATGTGTAGGGGGTTGTTATGATCAAATTTTGGTGCAGAAAAGTCTTGCTTAGAGAAGGTGACATGGTGCGACATAGGTAGATATCCAACTATGGCTTGAAATTCATTGACATCTAGGTTTGCAGGTACAGATGCTTCTTGCATTTCCTTATC
>VDFB02385583.1:0-63685 GCA_007258455.2 Sequoia sempervirens
AATCTTAGTTTGATTGTTCATGAACAACCTCAGTTTTAACAAATTTTTCGGTACAAAATAACAGATTTTATTAAAAATGAGTATGTATATCTATACTCCTTTGCATACATCCCTCCCTGACAGTTGGCATTATGATTAAGAATTGAGATCATTCATCTAAATAGACAGAAACAGAAAAATCCTTAAACTTGGGCTAACCATTGCACATGCAGAAGATGAACATTCTGATTCATCTGGTATATCTTTTTTAAACTCAATTTTCATGACATTATTTTGTTGATCAATTGTTGACTTTTCTTGCCAAAGTTGCATTGCCTCCAAACTGAGCAAAATCCCAAATCATGATAGTTGTTTTTGATAAGATAAGCAACATTTACAGGGTGTTGTACCCTTCACACAAAGAGCCCACAGGGTCAAAAAGAAGCTAGTTCAAAACAGAACATGAACTAGGAAAATAACAACAGAAACTGCTGACCGACAACTATGAAACAGCAACAAGGACTAGACAACCCTAGAAGAGGGGACTAATCTGAGTCCCAAAACCAAAGGCCGTGAAGAAGTAACGGATTTGGGGAGTCCCTTCTTCCTCATCACAATAGACTAGGAAGACTCAGAATTGAAATCCATCGAGCGAGGCGAGAGGAGTGGATCCTCAACAGCCACCCCAGGCAAAGAGCCACCACACAACGAGGGAGCCGGCAACGAAGAAGAGGAGACATGAGCTAACGAACGAACAAGAGAGTCGATCAATGATGGACAAATAGGTTCCACCAGGATAGCGACAACAGATCGGGGCAACAAAGGTTCCACGGTAGGGATAGCTAGAATAGGAGCCTGAGAGGGCTCATACACCAAGGGAGCAGGAGGGTCACCCTCCTCAAAGGAATCATCCGAAGAGGGAGAACCAACCATGAGGTGGTTCGAGAGAGCATTCTTCCACCAAGTAGCAACGCCCTTGTGGCGGGCAAGAGGGCAACTAGAGGCCAAATGACCAGTAGAGAAACACCTCCTGCACCGAAAGGGGAGGCCCTCGTAGTCAAGCAGTTGTGTCCAAGGTCTGTACCCCACCATTAAAACCACATCACCATGGAGAGGTTTGGAGATGTCCAAATCCACTAAAATATGAGCCAACGTAGTATGCTCTAGATCCCGAGACATAGAGTCAACCTTCAGAAAGTGTCTAATGGAGTTTCCAACAGCTTCAAAACAAGAATGCTCACAAAACTGGAGAGGGAGATTTGGCATACAGACCCAAACAGGTATGATGTCCAATGGCTTAGTTAGAGGATTAAAAGAGAGAGACCAAGGCCTAATGGACAATGAATGAATACCCCACATCCACCCCCTATCCAACACACAGCCCCTCTCCGCAGAGGAGGCAAAGGTAGCAAAAAAGAATCCCCTACCGTTGGGATAGAGCTCAATCAACCCAGAGACAATAGGCTTCCAGGAGATGGAAACTCACTCATGGAGATTAGGAAGGGAGGGCCACAAGCCATTAAACCTGCAAACCACCTCCTACCTCAAGTAGTAATCCTCATTTTCAGCGACTTTGGGTCCACAAACAACAACAGGGGAAGCACGAGCACAAGGCAGAGGTCGAACCCTAGCCGAAGCAGAACGAGCACCATCCTTGGAAACCGTCTCAAAGAAGGACTTCTGATGGCCATCCAAAACACTAGCAGCAACACCAGAAGAGGGGACATCAGTAGTAGTACCAGATGACACCACAAGGCACACAACATTCACACAACCAATCACTTGAGCAGCCGCCCCCAAGCTCTGAGATAGAACCGAAGGTAGCATCACAGAGGGAAGAGCAGCAGAGGGGATAGACGCACCCAATAGCGCAACAACACCCAGAGGAACGCCATCACCAACACCCACTCCAGCCAACAAAGAGTTGCACAAACCCCCACCACATAGCAGCGCCCCATTGACCCCGTCGCACACAACCACTAGAGAAGGAGAAAAGGGAAACTCCTTCAACACCACACCCACTTGCACATCCTTGCCGAAATTTACTCATTGAGCAGCCGAAAGACTCGCCGAAATCATGATAGTTGTTATGTCCCTAGCCTATTAGATGTATTGGGTTATGGAGTAGCTGACACAACCTATAATTTGGAAAAGAGGGGTAAAAATTTATTACATCAAAAAACCATAAGTACAAATCTCAAAATTACAACCTCGTCTAGGAGGGGCCCACCTATCCCAAGCAATCGATCCAAATAAAATTGTACAATAGCAAAGCCAAAGCATAGTCCAATCACACCACGACTTACTGAAGCCTATCCTCAAGAATCAATCCTCCAATCATTGGGAACACTCTGAAGGTAAGCATTCCCATCCATCAACCCTCCAATCTCTCATTAACTTAGATGCCCATTTAGCCAAACAATTTGCTACACTATTTCACTTTCTTGGAATGTGGACAAATAGGACATAATCCAAAGAATTGTTAATTTGATGAATCTGATGCACCACCAACTGCAACTGCCAATTAGCTCCACCAAGCTCCCGCCTGTTCAACATATTAATCAGGATCTGAGAACCTGATTCACAAATACTTTTGTGCCACCCAAGAGAACGTTCCCTTTTTAAAGCCATTAAGGATAGCCTAAGCTTACATAAGATTATTAGATTGGTGCCCTTTGAAGAGGGAAAAGGGAAACAAGGCTTCCCTTGAAGTGTCCCTTCCACCACCTCCAACCCCTGCTAGCCTAGGATTTCCCTTGAAGGAGCCATTAGTGTTGATCTTAAAGACATCAACAAGAGGAGGGGACCATCTCCCCTCTCGCAGGGTTTTCCTTTGGGGGTGACAAATCCCCCTTGACAAGGTAGGAACTAGACCACCCCCTAAAAGACCAAATCTTTGCATCAGCTCCACCTCTCCATGCTCCGAAGGGGTATCAATCACACACTTAGCTTGGATAGTTTCTTGGATAATTCCCAACATTCTTTGCCATAGCTAATGCACTCCTAGCTACTGCCACTGGAAGATCATATGGTTCCTTTCCAACCATGTCTGTCAAATGATACAAGAAGACCCAATATTCTAAGCCACCTAAAGAAAGAAGCTCTTAGCTGGTGGTCTTCCCAAACTTCTCCAAACTCAACAAGAGGTGTGCACACATGCCTACTTCCAAACATCTCACCAAAGGTGCCAAATGATCCTTGAAAAAGAGCATTTGAAAACCAAATGTGAGGCAATCTCCTTGTCATTTGCACAAAGAATACATATAGATAGTCCTTGGAACCCTCTCTTGCACAGATTGTCCCAAGTGAGACATCTATTACGGGTAACTAACTATATGAAAAAAATACATTTGGGCCATACATACTTATTCAACACATTCTTCCACCAAGGGGTTTAGCTACCATATTTCTACCTATCCAAAGCCTAGTAACTAGAGGCCACCGAGTACACCCCTCTCTAATCCAAGCCCCAAGATAGAATATCACTAGTCACCAAAGAGCTACAATTCCTTCCTGCAAGAATACAAGCTAACTCTTCTCGATCCTCCATAGACCCACCCAATAGCCATTATGAGGGATCCATCCACTTAAACACATCTACCTTTCCCAAGTTCCTACCCACCTTGAAGTCCTCCACCCTAAACCATCCAACTTCCAAGAAACCATGACATGAAGCCTACAATTGTGGATACATGGACATGATAGGAGGGAATCCATCCCGTGAATCAAACCTGAATAGGGCCTTAGACCCCCTATTACAAATCCAAAACAAACCTTGTTGAATTAATTTAGCACCTCTCTTAAGGGTATCCCAGATCATAGATCCCTTCCCAAATAAGTTGATCCTAGGCATATCTTCACTTGCCACTCTCCCTAGATATTTATAAGTGAGAATCTTGGCCCATGCTTGATCCTAATTAGAGCACCATTGCTAGTACAATTTAGCAGCCAAGGCTTCACCCGTGAGAATAGTCTACCTTAGACCAAGACTACCCTCCTACTTTGATCTACAAATAGTCTCCCACTTCATCAAACTCCACTTTGTGGACTCAAGATTGCCTACCCAAAGAAATTGTCTAGACAAGGCATCCAACTCCCTCACAAAACGTACAAGAGTCATATGAACCATACACCTGTAAATTGGAAGGGCCTGCAACACAAATTTCAACAACACTCTACTTGCAAAGGGTAGCCACTTGATAGTCCAATGATTGAATCTTCCACGAAACTTATCAAGAATAGATTGCTAGGTCCCCCTAGGTAAGGGACCAACAAAGAGGGGAATTCCAAGATAGACAAAGGGCAACTCACCAATCCGGAATTTGAGGTTTCAAGCAATTCTAGGTTGGATACTAGGAGGGGTGTTGAAGAAGAAAATAAAAGATTTGGCTTCATTAGTTCTTTGCCCCTAAGTTGCAAGATAGATATCCAAAACTCTTCTAAGATTAACAGCGTCTCTGATTTTGGTTAACCCAAGTAGTGTTGTATCATCCACAAACTATAAGTGAGAATGTGTTGCTAGGTTATCATCCCATCTCTATACATGAATCAGCCCCTACCTTACATGTGACTTTATAACTCTTCCAAGGCCCTCTGCCATTAAAATGAATAAATATGACAACAGGGGCCCCCTGATGAAGGCCCCATGAAGCCCTAAAGAGACTTGAAGGTGCACTATTAATTAGGATAGAATAAGAAGCAGAAGTAACACAACTCATCATCCAATTGACCTAGTTGAACCCAAAACCAAACACCAGAAGGAATTTTTTGTAGAAAATACCATTCAACTCAGTCATAAGCTTTAGCCATGACTAATTTGATGAGCATAGCCTTCTGCTTGGACCTCTCCATGGAATGAATGGCCTTAGCTGCAATAACCACCCCATCTATAATTTTCTTGTCTATAACAAATCCTCCCTACTCAAAAATGACTCTACTAATCCATGGCTTGAGTCTCTCAATGATTAGCTTAGTTACAATTTTGTACAACATGTTGCAGAGGGAAATAGGCCTAAACATATCTAAGGAATTAGCCCCTTCTTTCTTGGGGATGAGCATAAGAAATGTGGAGTTCATAGCTTTCAACATCTACTTATTTATTTGCCACTCTTGCACTACCTCCAATAAATCATATTTGATGACCTCTCAAAATTTCTAAAAGAATTCAATCAGAAAACCATTAGGGCCTGGGGCTTTCCCTTTTCTCATCTAGAACAAAACACTCTCTAATTCATCCAAAGTCATGTGACTAATACGCACCTCATTCATCTCAACTGAAACACTTGAAGGAATGCATTCTATAATAAGGTTCTCCTTCACCACCGCATCAAGAGAGTCTTAAACAGAGATGAGAAATATTGGATAGCCTGATTAGAGATATCTTTGTGGGATGATAGATGGACCATCTATGAAGTCATGATTGAAGATATCAAATTCCCATGCCTCCTAGCCTTAACTGAGTTGAAGAAGAAAGTTGTATTCCTATCCCCCTACTACAGGTAGTCAATGCGTGACTTTTGTTTCCAATAGATTTCTTCAAATAATTCCCATTCTGCAAGCTCCTTCATAGCTTCCACTTCTACTCTAAAAGTCCTTAGTAAATACATTATCTCTATTTTTCCTGGTGATGACCTCGACCATGTTTTGGACTTTTGATCTAGCTCAAAATATGTTTCCAAAGCTTCATCTATTCCACTTCTTAAGTTGATACTTTACATACTAAATCCTTTTAACAAAGGAGTACATAGTCATTCCATGGCCAAGCATTCCTTGACCCCACCAATCTGCCACAAGATCCTATAATGAAGGCTCACATAGCCACATCAAATCTAATTTAAATGAGGGGTTCTTAGAAATGCCAACCCTAGTCGCTAAAATAATGATAAGCCAATGGTCCAAGCCCCTCCAATCCAATATCTCAGACCTGGTTATCCACTTATTACTAAACCAATAAGTAGAAACCATAAACCTGTCCTATCTTTCAGAGATAGAATCATCACATCTCCTGTTACTCCAAGTAAAAACTCCATTCCCTGGCATAATATCAATCAAATTAAAAAAAAAGATATTATCCTTAAAAGTTGCAGATGAAGCATCCAATCTATCAGCTCCCTCTCTTTTTTCATCCATGCAAACAATAGCATTAAAGTCTCTTGACATGAATGAAGGAAAATAAGGTGCCAAGGATTGAACAAACTAAATGTGGAACCAGAGACGAGATTTACCTACATAATTAGTTAGGGCATACACATTGGTGACAAAAGATCTTCTCTAGAATCCAGTTTGGAAGCAACCAATGACATCGAATGCCTACTAGAAATCCACCAAAGTGGACTAATCTTTCTAGGATCCCACAAATAGACAATCCCACCAGCACTACCCTAGGCACCAATGCATTGTCATTGACCCCTCCACCACAATTTAGTGGTAATGTTCATCATTCCTTCCACAATCAACTTAGATTCCTAAATAAATATAACATCGAGAGAATGCTCTCTAATCAAATCATGAACAACCTTTTGTTTAGGGATGTTGTTCATACCCCTCACATTTCCATGATAGGACAATCATCTATGATGGTTAGAAATGTGGGAATCAATAGTCTTAACAGAACTTGATTCCACTAATTTTTCACCCATTACTTTTAACTGATTTTGATCCTTCTTTTTCCCAATTTTAGAGGCCTTATCCAAACCTCCTTTTTTAATGGACTTTTGTTATAGACCTAACGAGGGTGGTACTTTACTTTCTTTGCTTAGATCCAAAGTACCCATTTTTTATGGCTATAAATTAGGAACCAGAGACAAGTTACCTGCCATTTCATTACTCTCAGGTTGTTTTGCTACATAGAGAGACTCATGGACCTGATCTATGTCTATTTGTGAAGCAACTAAATCACCAAGCAACCCACTCTGACTAACCGACTCCTTGGACACTGGATACTCCTCACCCACCAGGCCTTCCCCAATGATCAACAAATCAGGAGCCACTACCTGATTATCCAAGTCCTCTAGAGCCTTAAACCTGTTAAAGGTCTCCTCGTCTTGTTTATCCTTAAAGGTTATTCTCACACCTCTACCCTTAGTACGTGGTTTAATTGGAACAAAACCCTTCTTATCTGCATCACCTTCCAACATAGGGCTTCCCCCTTATTTGTCCTCTGCCCTAAATTGGGAGGAACATTGGTTGTAACCCCATTAGATGAAGGACCAACTAAGGAATTTTTTGGGCATTTTCGTTGTGTTGCCTAAATTCTAATCTTAATGTATAATTCCAAGCCATGCAATCATAGTTACCTTGGTCCTTCACCATTTCACACTTCAGCTTTTCCCATCAATTATTAACTAAGTTTTAAAACCATGTCAGTCCCCAATGACGCTTCCCAACTTGTTATTTTACCAACTCCAATTTTTATCAAATCATTCAACCTTAAGTTATCTTCCTAGGTGGTCTTTTGTGAGGTTTTTATTACTCTTTTGGATGCCATGAAGGTTTTATAACCTATATATTTTTTGAAGAAGTTCTCCATGAAGTAGAATAAGTATCTAAGGAAAAAGGAAAGCGGGACTCATGATGTTTGTAAACCTTGTCGAAGCCAAAGCAGATTTTATAACCTATCCTAGCCCCAACTAAGGAAAGCTATACAACATAAGGTGAAGAGTGTGTTAAGCAAACTTAAGCAAGGTTTTCAAACTTTGGTGGTCTCGACTTAGTTTTGAAAGCATTTTGAAAGTATGATCATATCAAGTACATTACATAGTCTAGAGTTGGTGCCAAGTGGCCTACTTGTCAGGAATTTAATGATTTAGAGCTGAAGTGGGAAAAATAAATGCTTGATCATGTGTGAATTAAGGTGGTTTTTGTGGCATAGTTATTTTTATTATTAAAGAGAGAATTGGGGTCTCATAGGCAAAGAGAAGCGAAAATATAGCTGACATGCAAAAGAGGCAATTCACCTGGAATTAACAGCATAATCCCAGGTAAGTGACCTTTCTAAATCTTCTTTTGGTGGTAGAAGGTTAATATTTTTGCAAAGGGAAAGTATTATCAAATTCTTCTTTGAATTGAATTAAAAGCTTTGATGCAAAATGGAGTACAAATACCTTGGATACGAACACTTGTCTAGCCTAGACAACTCGTTGCTAGAAATAGGAGACACTAAGTTAGGCCATATTAATCTGGGGGAATTGTGGGAAAGGATTCATAAGTTGGAGAGGGCTCTTGTCACTCAAATTGGTAGAGAGTGGTTTATTGGAATTTGTTGCTTTTCTAGTGCTTGTGCAATGTACAAACTTTGTATTAGAATGCATAATGCGCTATACCCTAAAACTAGAGAAATTCATAATGAAGAAAACAACTTGTTGATAAATTTAGACAAGGCTACCATTAGTAGGTGCTTCTGGATTCCTAAAAGAGAAGTGTATGCCAAATTTGACTTTACCCTATCACAATGCCAATTTTCTAAAAAGAATGGTTACTATCAGAATTGTATTGCAAAAGAGTGGTTTGACCCCCCAAGAAAAGAAAAGTCCCAATTGCCTAGAAAGATGCATAAGTCTCATTTTAGGGAGGAAATTTCAGATATCATTGTGTTGTTGCATAGAATAAGATGAAATATGAATGCACATGATTTTGAAGAATGGATGTTCTTCTTCATTCAAGTAATCTGCATAGGGAAGCAATATTTGAACTGGGAAACCCTAATTAGTGATAGGTTGCATGACATGATATGGAGTTTCGCTATTAACAAATGTTTCTATATGTCATCCTATCTCTTTTATGCCTTGGCTTGTACCAGAACATGGATAGGATTGAACCTTGTAGAGGATTATGATGAACAAATTTGAATTTATGATTATTACCTAGATTTGCAACTTGAAAAGAGTTACAAAAATTTCTTAAGGGTAAATGATGTATTTACTTTGCAATTGGTTAGGGAGTTACAAGGTGAGTTTGGCCAAAAGGTATCTCTTGAGGCTTTCTAGTTGGTTATTAAATACGGCGGTCTCTTTATCCAATTTCAAAGATTCACATACTTAAGGGTTGGTAGGTTTGACAGGTTTCCTCTTAAGTTACCTAGGTATGTGGAAGACAAGTTTATTTTGATATAAATATGTCGATAAGTAGCATAAATAAATAAAAGGTGTGCAGAAAGGAAGAAGGTGGGCATTCCTTTCCCTAATGGCTTGCATTATTATCAATGTAAGTCTTAGTCCAACACCCTCAACCTAGGGAAAGATATTGCAAAATACACTTTTCTCACTTATGAAAGAAGATTTACATTTGATAGTAAATTTTTTATAAGTAATCTTCATCTCAATCTTGGATTTTATCATGTGCCACACCTAGAAGATTATTGGGTGAATTGTGTTGATAATAATGAAGTGAGAAAAAGGGATTGGATGAGGCTTAGTCTGGGCCATATTTTCAATTTCAAATTGGGCTGGAAAATAAAAGGGGTTGAAGATGATGGCTTTGATTTGATTGACCCCATTTATGTCAGCAAGGTATAAATGCAGCCCCTGCAACCAATTGATTGAAATAGTAGGGAAATCAAAGACTTGAACACCAGGACTACGAGTGATCCCACAATACTGTGTCTCACTTTTTGGCCAAGATTGACATTTAAATCAAAAAAATTAGCTAAATCTTCATCTTCTAATACCTATAGCAAATAAATCGTTAAGAATTTGAAGATAATGTGAACTAGTGATTTGTGGCAATTTCTATGTAGATTGTATATATATTTTTAAAAAATTCTGAAATAAATCATGAATCTTTCAACATCTCCTTTAATAACTAGTTTTAAATAGAAAACATCATTTTCAGAAAGTAGCATTTGTGTCGTCCAACATAACTTTTCTTCTATAAAAGATAAAATTATAATTTTTGAAATATAAATTCTCAATATAAATATCTAGGGAAAGGATATTTTTTCATAATTTTTTATTACATATTTTTTTAAATTAATTTTTGAAGTCACTGTAACTATAATTTGGACATATGTGTGTCTCATCCAACATAACTGGTGTATATACCTTTGATCAAAGGTTTTACTTCAATTGAAGGTGCATTTTAAAAATTTCATTCTCCCTCGAAAATTTCCTCTTGCCAAAAGTGAGACACAATTTTGTGATTTCACCCCTACAATAGTCTTAAGAAAAACTCAAATGTGGTTTACCAAGAAGAAGGGAGAAACTGCAAAATCTCCACTAAAGGATAAGATGGGAGCTAGAGAGAAAAATAGCACTAGTCATGCAAGTGCACCTCCTTTAGTACCAGTCATACCACCGACAATAAACTTACCATCATCAAGTGATAGTGGATATGGAGAAGATCCTCCTAAGAAGAATAAAGGTCTCAAACAAACATGCGGTGAATTCCCTCTTCCTAACTTCATAACTGAAGAACAAACATAAAAAGAGACTAAGAAACAATGAGAAGAGGGTGAACAAAGGCAAGAAATTGAAAGAGAAAATATGGAGATTCATGAAGAGCAACTTGGCCAATCTCAAGATATGCTAGAAGGGAGCACACAAAAGGGTAAAACTCGAGTTTCTTTTGGCGTGTAGAGTGAAACAAGGACTCATCCTCTTAATAGAGTTATTTTCTTCTCTAGACCCGAGACTTCCCAAAACCTTGATGCTACCTCTTATCCCCCTTCCTGGTTAGAAAATTCTCTTTCTTGAAAGAGGAAAACAATACCTATCAGTTTTCCAGAAGAGGATATAGTTGGAAAATTATTACAGAAAACCCCTAAGGCCAAAAATTTAAAGAAAACTTCTAGATTAATGGAAGATGAAACTTTTGGACATTTGTTTATGGAGATTGTAGGAACATCAGCACAAAGAGATCTTGATCAGGCTACTGTGGTTGATTATAGCATAAAAAAGGTGGATTTAGGTCCATCTAGTATTGATGGGGATGTCCATAATTTTCAAGTCACAACCTCTAGGCTAGTAGAAAGGCCAAAGAAAGACAAACAGGATAAAGATAAGCTAAAGGAAGCATTAGAGCTCCTCTCCAATTGTCTCAGAACTTTAACAAACCCTTCTCCCCAACCTCTCAATCAAGAAAGCCCTGCCTTTGGTCCCAACTTTGTAGCTGGAAAAGCAATGATGAATAAAATGCAAAAGGATAGTTACTATGGAAAGGTTGTACAAGAATGGGTACCTAAAATAAAGATAAAAGGCCCTCCTATTATTGAAAATCTAAAGAAGGAGTATGATCAATGTATGCTAATTTTGAGGAATTCAATTAAAATAGAGTTGGTCAATGGTAAGTGGGAGGAGTTGCAATGGATACAAACTGATTAGGAATTAGCTGAGATCATTGCAATGGGGGATGGAGAAAACTATTTCATAGAATTATTCCATCTAAGGATGACCCTCTGGTTGTTATGTAGAAAAAGAGCTTAGAATGGAAGCTTTCTATCATACAACAAAACCTTATGTAACAAAGAAAGTTGTTGAAGGAATGTAATCACCTTAGTAATAATTTCAACAAAAACTTCTTTTATTTTGGATTTCAAATAATGAGAAATGACAACAAAGGCCCTACCACGATTAAGGAGCTAAAAGATGGATTATTAAAGTTAGTTGATACTTTATTAGGGGAATAGGTGTTTGATAAGGAACCATTAAAGAAGTTGGCTAGGATCAATTATGCATTAACTTGGCACGAAGACTCTCCTATCCTTATCGCACGAAAGTTGGAGCCCATTTGTATCAACAAGGCAACTTGGCATTTGAGGACAAAGAGTGGGATCATCCCACAACAGGCCAAGATTCCCATCACCACAAAGGCATTGAATGATTACAAAGCATGTGTGGCTTTGACTCAACAAATCCCAACATTAAAAGAATTCCCTGGCAATCCAAATACTTAGCCACCTCAATAATAAACTTGTTTTCATCTTCTTGGCAGCTATTTTGGTTGTTTATTTTATGATGAACTTAATGTTTACGATTCTTTCAAAGAATCAGTTCCTTTCAATTATTTCAAGACTTTTGGGATAGTTAGGCTTTATAAACTATACATATGTTTTATTTTGGCATTGCAAGGGTTTGAGATTTTTATCCCCCTTGTATTGTGATGCATGAGAGAGAATCAATCTTAATTCAAGGATCAATTTAGTAGTTTTAATTATTTATTGTTGATGTTTATTATCTGTGAGTAGTAAATTGTGAATGAAGTACTTAATACTTATGAATAAGTCTGTGAGCTTGGATAGGTGTTATACTTCCTTATGAGGATGTGCCATTCTTTTTTTTTTGGTTCATGTATCTGCGGTGAATATTAAAATTATTGTGAGACAATTCAGCTTACTGTTGATAATCTAATCTATGAGTCATGATATTGATAGTTTTCTAGTTTACTTTTCAGCACAGTTAGTAGTTTTAGATCATTTGCAACTGCATCTATTTCATGGCTATGAGTAGATGTTAGTCTACCTTTCCTACTTTCTAGTCAAAAGCATACCCTAGATTTCTTAAAATTATATCTGAAGAGGGAGTTGTACCTCAACTAAAATTCAAAGGAAGATCACCAATACAATGGTGATCTCTCCAACTATTGATTGATTGATAAGTCCTTTGGGCATAATGGAGTCATTTTAAGTCGATTATTTATAGGACAAAATTTTCAACCAACATGTTGCAAATGACCATACTCATGGAAAACTCGACACCAAAAAGGGAGGGCTTCATAGTCTAGTTGTTGAATCCATGAGGTAGATCCAAGACATATTTCCAAAGAATCTAGACGTGGGTTATTTAAATCAATATCAACTCAAATACAAGCACAAGAAATTACCTTCTTATCGATTCTCTATTGCGACAAACCCGTCAGCTTTCCCAAAAAAAGAGCAAACATGTGTAGCATATCATTTCTCCAAAATTCCAATGGGAGCCACGGAAGCTACACCCAAACTGAAACTCTTGTGGGATGCTCCTCAGCTAGGTTAAATCCAACATGCCAAGGCTTAATGAACAATCCAACTTGATTGTAAAAATAAGAACCCACCACGTATGCCTTATTATAATCCGCCAAGCATGAGAACACCACCATGAAGTAGTTATTGACAACCAACATAACCTCCATATCACCCTCTAGATTTCAAACCCTTTGAGCCCGTGATTCCTGTAGACACTCAAAATATCCTAATCGGCATAATGCATTTGATTTTGATTAACTAACTTCAATTCTTCCTTGATCATTTCTTTAGTTACCAATTAATTGAATAAACTTTATTTAATTAATTCATCAAAATTCCTCCTTTAATTAAATAAATCAACTTTATTTAATTAAATCCTAATATTCTCTCCTTTAATTAAATAAAACAACTTTATTTAATTAAATCATAACGTTCTCTCTTTGATTAAATAAATCAAATTTATTTAATTAAATCCTAATATTCTCTCTTTGATTAAATAAATCAACTTTATTTAATTAAATCTTAATGTTCTTCATTTAATTGAATAAATCAAATTTATTTAATTAAATTACTAATCTTCCAATATTCTCTCATTTAATTTAAATAAATTCAAACATTAAAATTAAATGTCACAATCAACTAAGTTAATTAATCTTAAATTAATTAACTCCTAACACTAATCCTCCATTCCTCTAGCTTTTACAAGTTGCACATATAAATCAATTTATTTGATTTACTAATTCCCCCTATTTTCATTCAAATATGGCATATTCTTGGAATATTCCACTTATTTGAATTCTTCCTCCCAAAGGACTTTTGTCCTTCAACTTGGCATTAAAAGCTCTTACATGTCCTCTCCTTGAGCCAACTTGGCATTAATTCCTCTTACATCCCCTCTTGCACAACTCACCTCTTCAAATTCAAATTCCACCTACATGCATTAAACATGCACTTTGTTCAAAATGTGCTCCACTCTCCTTCATTAGCATGTTGACAAGTGGCACAATGCCATTGGTCCCTTCTTTAATCCCACATTCATCTTGTTCTTCATTCTTCAAACCTTCTTCATTATAAATAGAGGCCTTCTCTATTGACAAGTTGACACAAGTTTATGCAAGCTCATTATACACAATCTTAGGCATTTTGAATCTACAAGTTTATGCATTTCTATTATAGTTATTTGAATTCATAGCATCCACAATTTCATCTAATTTAGCATAGAATTTCACCATTCACAATCCATGTTATTGGCATTTTTGCATCAAAGATCACACATTTATCATCAAGCTTGTCAAGGGATTGGGAAAGGGCTACTTTCCACATCAAAGTAGCACCAATCCACTATGGAATAAGTTTGAACATGCTTTACATGCTTTCAATTAGTCTCTTTGGTATTTTATTGCTTTGTTTGCATTATTTTGCATGATTCAATATCTCATAGGAGTACTTAGTTTATTTTGTTTAACTTGACCCATATGATAATGTTTGTCAAAGTTTAACATTTTGTAGAATATGTGCTTAAATATGGTGCTAGAGGGAGGGCCGAACCCACTGCATTTTATCTCTATTTTACTGATATTTGAAAGTTATTACTTCATCTTGATTTTTATCACATGAAATAGAAACAACTATCTTTTTTTAACTTCTCTTGAAATATATGTACATACAATATTTTTAGAATCTGCTTACTATGTCTTAAACTGTTATTTTTCTTGTACTTCATGGTGCTTGTTCAAACTACAAAAAAAATAAAATAGAAAGCATCCATTTTTTGACATTCTACGGTACTTTTTATTCACTTCTTTTGTTGCTTTTGTTTCTGTAATCATAATAGATTAATTTCAATTGAAAAGAATGGCCTTATTTTGTTGATTCTTGCTTTAAAAAAAGTAACAAAAAATTGCAGAAACAAATGCAAAAGCCAGAGGGCATGATCACACAACCAAGCATCAAGAGAGAAGATTCAGTGAAGGGCTTAAACTGAAATTTTCATAACATTGATCTTGAAAATTTGTCTTATATGTTTTCTCTTAGTTTTTTGTTTTTAGCACAGGCAGAAAGGCCGCTATCAAAGATTGTGGAATTTGAATTTATGATAACAGGAATTTATGCACGGCTTTACACTTTCCAATTGCATTAGTTTGAAATTTTTTCAAATGACATTGGGCATGGTTTTACACCTGTCAATTTCATTAGTTTGAAAGTTTCTTAAATGACATTTAGGTGTCAACGTTATACCTACCAAATACATTTGCTTGAAAGTTTATGCCTTTTCAGTAGATCCATTTTTGTGCAATTCATGCAATCATTCCATGTTGGCAAAGGTTGAGAATTCAATTTTACACCTGCTAATTGCATTAGCTTGAAATATTTTAAAGAATCCTTTATTCGCTGGTGCAGTGGGACATTATTGTTGTTGTTTGAAAGCCTAACATGATAAAGTAATTTGTTAGCAACACTGATAAATGTCATAATAGAATTCTGCAATAGTGATGGTGATCTAAGTTCACTGACCAAGCAGCCATAGTTTTTTCTAATTCGATGTGCCTATTATATGCTTCCACTTTCACATACATGTCTACCAAAAGGGTGTACTGTTATTCATTGAATTTTGATGGAAACCTCTCCATGGTTGGCACTTATTTTGATTTGAAATTTAGATTGTGCCACCCATATATCATCCTATCTAAAGGAATTTTTTTTTTTTCTTTCTTAAATGTTTGTTGTGGTGTTTGGATTTGTATATTAAATATCTCAAGTTTTGAAATCAATTGTCCTTTTATGAAAGCAATTGCATGAATTTTTGAAATCAATTGTCCTTTTATGAAAGTGCATGCAAATTGAAAATTTATTATTGAGTTAATTTCATCATAAGGAACTCATGTTCCTTGTCAATTTTTTTTTATTTTTTTCCTTTCTTTAAAAAGGTTTCCTCAAATAGTTGGCATGTCTTGTGTATATTTTTATTGTTTTGCAATGCATGCATAACTCTTATTTGTGATATTTGTAGGAGAAATGGATTTCGTTCGCACAAGGGACTTGCAACATTGAAACATAAGAAGCAATCTTTGAAGAATTTTGGATTTGAAGAAAATTGAGCATTGAACTTGAACTTGACAAGAGCATTTTTCAATACTTATTGTAATAAGCCTAGGGATTCCATTTTCTACTTTCTTTTTCTATTTTAGGCCAACTCACTTCAGTTTTGGGTTTAAAATTAACTATTGATTTGATCTCTTCAAAGGGTTAAAAAAAAAATTAGAAACTCACTAGATTTGATTTTGGGTCTTAAAATTGAACAAACAAAAAACACTTGGGTTTGGTACTATAAAAAGATCCATCATTGCTTTGAGGACTAAAAAATGAATTTGTGTTTATCTTGTTTTGCAATCTTCTTTACAAAATAATATTGTTCAAATGTGTATGCACTTCTCTCATGCTTCATGGCGGTCTTGAGAATCAAAAGCATTTTAGTGATATTAGGTTTTCTAAAATATTGCCTCCACATTCCAAATTTGGGTTTTTTAAAATTGAACAAATCTTGTTAGTGTGAGAAAAGGCATCGTGTGTCTTCTCTTTTTGTTCATGCAAACAAAGATTGATCAAACTACAGATGTACTTACTCACTTTTGTTCACCTTTAGAGGGCCTGCCTTGGTGGGAAAAAGTACTCACCCAAGGGAACAACTCAAGCAGTAACGGGCATAAGCCAGGCTCTTCCGAACCGCTATACAAATTTGTGGTTGCAAGGAAAGTTTGCAATCAACTAAGTGATGCATGATAGCTCTCCCCCAATATCTTTATGATGCATAAATCCCTTGTTCTAAGGGTTGGGAGACCTCTTGAGGGAGTTTTTCATTGTGTCCTTTGAACCGGATACCCTTATTATGAACTCTTTTGTAGTAGCCAAGAATCCCAATATTTGTTAGCGTCAGGAGGTCAGACCTCCGGAGCTGTCCCACATACTTGTGATTCTTGGTAGAGATGAAAAGTTCGTCATGGGAGATTCATGAGAACTGAATCTTGACTGACCCATAGAAGTGAGTGTCATGGAGGGGATCCAGTGTGCTCAAGCTTCTAATCATCCTCTCTGAATAAGTGCAGTTGGATTTATCCAAGTGGGAATTCAATAAATATTTTATTTTCCATCCTAGGGTTGTACAATTTTCCAGTCAATTAAACACATTGCTTGATCTAAAATCTCGAAAACAAAAATTTAACAAGGGTCATGAAATTTCAAACCCTTTAGAAGAGGCAAATACCTTTGAAAAGTCCAAGTATTATTGCTTGTCCCTAGGGATTTATCCTTAGAGGCTTCTAACTATTTGGGCCTATATCTCAATTTGCTCTCTCTAAAGTCAACATTAGGGAACTATTGCCTTGATTCTCTTGATTTCCACATAATGGAACTTGTGGGATAAAAATAAATTGAGACATAGACTTTTAGTTGAAAAGCTAAGCAAGAAAGTGTTTGCGGTAAAAAGAATCCATTAAGCAAAGATAAAAGACAAGTTGAACCCCACACATGTCTTTTCTCAAATGATTTCCCGCAAGATCAAAATCCCAAAACCAAAGTACATCAATCATAACAAGTGTATTAGTCCAATAAGTCTTAAGAAACATTAGTCCATGGTTTACGAAGTTAGAGAAAGATGGCCTATAACTTTTACAAACATGCTTCAAAAGACAATCCCAATTTGTATTAGTTCTATTATTGTCAAAATCCAAGTCTTTTTTAACATTTTGAGTTTCTCACATAGAAGTATAGCATGTTCTTCAAGACCTAGGTCTTGTAAACAAAAATCTCTCTCAGGTCACGTAGGATCAAAATCAACGCTTTCATCCATCCTCAAACATCAATCAAAACCCATCTCACAAACAACTCTTAAAATCTTGGAAAACTCCTTCATGCTAGGCTTTTGGAAAATCCTTCCAAATCAAAATCAAAATCATCTTGTTTGATTGTGTGTGGATGCATCCTTCTTCATACACTTAGTTAAATTATCATCTTGTGGACAAGTTTATTCCAAGACAACATCTAGCCTATTGGAGTTTATGAGTTCAGTATCAAATCCAAATCAAATCCAAAATCAAAAATCCAAAAATTCATAAAGTCTAGTATCTCCATCAAGGTTTCTTAAAGAGTTCAATCATTCACATCACTCATTTTTTATTATCACATCATTATCCTTTGATCCTTAACATCTTAGATTTTTTTTTTTGAACCTAAAGTTTAGACCAACCTAAGGAATTAGAGGTTTACCTCCCATATTCCTGAAATTTGATCCTTATTTTATGGTCCAAACTAGATCTCAACACAAGAAGAACATGGAAACAAACAAAGAAACATCCACTTCAAGTGACCTGAGTCAAACTGCACCTGAAATCAACCCCATTGGATCTAACAATCCCCCACTCAATCTTTCTCTAATACCACAAGATATTCAAGAGGGAGGTTTCCAAGTGGAGGATATCACCAAAAATGTCCTAGGAATGACTCAAGATGAAGTCATGGAAATGGTCCAAGACCCTGAAAATCACAAAATTGTCAACACAATGATGACGCTTAATCCTTCACAATACATGTTAGAATTGGAAAAGGAAGGGGCTAAAATATCTTCTAATTATGATGTAAGCATTATTGTGTAGAAACCTCTTAGGATTATTCCACCAATATCATTCACACCTTCCTTCCAAAACATCATTCAACCCATCCCACAACCAACATCATCTCATGCTCCAATTCAACCCATAGTTACAAAGGGGAGTTCATTGCTTCATGCTCTTCAAACACATCCCCTTTTAAACAACCAAGACTTAGACGCAAACACCATATTGGTTCAACCAAATACTATCCCTCAAGATCTGAAATTCCCATACATTCCGCTTGTCTTTTATGACACCAACAATCCATCCACTTTCTCTGCATCACTGACATATTTCCTTAACACGCAAGTCTCTCCCCCTATGACTTCACAAGGAGAAGGGGGACTATTTAGACAAGGAGAAATCTTTGATCCCTCATCATCATTTTCTCAAGGAAACACACCACCCATCTTCCCACCATTTCCCCCTCTACTAGACATCCACACCAATCCTTGGTTTAGGGAAACCCCCTTTACCAATCCTCAATCAACCAAATCAAAACAATCCTCCAATCATGAATCAAATCAACATACCAAATCCTTCAATCATGTCATCGATATCGCAACACCAGGTGGCACCAATCCAAACAACACAATCAATTGCTACACCATCTATAAATGTGGTCTCCCAAGGACCTAACATATCAACTACATCATCCACCACACTATCTGCTATCATCAACCCAACAATACCTCCACCCCCACCTCAAAAAACTCTCATCACAACATCTCACACTATTCTGAATCCTCCACCTCCACCACCGAGACCAAACATGGAAAATCAATAAAGTATCATGCTACAAGCAACTCAACAAGCCTATCATAAAGCATTCAAGCAATTTCAAGCTAAAAAAGTCATGCAAACTACATAGCAAGTTGCTCAACAAGCATAGGTACAACAAGCCACACAACAAGCACAACATGTTGCCCAAGCCCAAGCTTTATTGCAACAACAACAAGCCACACAAGCTATGCAAGCAACACAACCCACACAAGCTACACAAGCCCAAGTTGCCCAAGTCGCGCAAGCTACCCAAGCCGCATAGGCCACCCAAGCTGCTCAACAAGCTCAAGGTTAGGTGCAAGCTCAATATCAAGCCCAAAAAGCTCAAGCACAAGAACAATACCAAGCACAATAAAAAGTAGCTTAGCATCAAGTTTTGCAACAATATCAAGCGCAACAAAAAGTAACTCAACTACTATACCAACAACAAGCATTGTTGGCACAACAACAACAATACCAACAACAAGCATTGTTGGAACAACAACAATTGCAAGCATACCAACAAGCATTGGTCACACAAAAAAAATTGCAAATTCCTCCCACAAACACACAAAAAAACCCACCTGTCACTCAAATGATCAAACCACTTCAAAACACATTCATCCCACCCCTCAATCTGCAAAATGATGTGTTTGCACAAATCAAATTACTCTCACAACAAGTGCTAGACCTCCAATCAGGGAAGAAAAAAAAAATACCAAGGAATTTGTGCCCTTATCCATTTGATAGAAGCATTGTGATGGTGCCATTCCCACAAGGATTTGAAATCCCTAAATTTGACAAATATCGTGGGACGGGTAATCCTGAAGATCACAACAGGGAATTCCAAGTACATTGTATGGAAGTTGCATACGATCTGATTCTTATCTAATGCGACTTTTCCCTCAAAGTTTGGCTAGCCCAGCAATGGAATGGTTCTCTCGTCTCCCCCTAAAATCAAAAAGTTCCAAGAAATTATGGACTTATTCATACAAAACTACTCATTCAACATAGGCATGGACATAAGTCTAGACGAACTATCTACCTTAAAACAAGCCAAGGGGGAGACATTTGCATCCTTCTTACAATGATGGCGATCCAAGGCCAACATGAGCAAGTGGGCTATGCCAGAAGAGCAGCAAATATGTACTATCATCGCTAATCTTGAAGGGACCTTGTTCTTCCATCTAAAAATGCAATGCATTACCACATATGACCAGTTGATCCCCAAGGTGCTCAACATTAAAAGAGCCCTTATTGCACAAGGGTGAACACCTACTTATCAAGACAATCGCCCATCAACCAGTTACAATGAAAAAATTTGCACATGGGAAAAGAACAAGAATGTCACTAACGATGGTGTCATTGATGCCAAAGTTATAATCAATGCCTCAAGGAAAAACACACAATCATATCAACAACTGCAAGTCAACAACCAAACCAACACACAAGCCAACACATCATCACAAAAACCTAATAATCAAGCAGTAAATAACTTGAATAATAAAGGGGGACTACCCCCAAGGAACAAGTATCCCCCCAAAATAAAATACAAACCCCTTGGGGGAATCAATCAAATTTATCATAAAAATATTGGTATAGGAGAATCTCATTAAAATGCTCATTTATGAGAATTATCAAGAGCCCCAAGTGAAACCACCATGGTATAATGAAAATCACCTTTACAATTTTCATAAAATCAAGGGGCACACAACGACCAGTTGCAGGAGATTGAAATTTTTGATCCAAGACCTTATCAATGATAGAACCATAAACATTGAACAACTTTTAGGAAATTAGGACCTTAAGATATACATGAATCTGATGCCAGATCACAATAAAGAGAAAAACAATGGAAAGGAAAAGTATAACAATGGAAACCATGTTTACAATCATGTTGTTACATCCTTAGATGAACGGGTCACTATTGTTAATGTCAAGGGAGCTAGAGCTAACTGTGGAGTCACCACATGTGGTTGCACAATTACCATTCATGGACCATCAAAAACACCCAAGGCACCAGTCTCTAATCTGAAGTCCATTCCCAATGGTTATAATGTCTTGGATTAGCTGAAAAGAACCCCCGCCCAGATCTCCATCATGGAGTTGCTGAAAAATCTCACCCGCACATAGGAAAATCCTATAAAAAGCATTAGCTTCATCCACTATCCCTATAGATCTTGATGTGGACTAGTTCCAAGCTATGGTCAGACACATTACCATGCCACACCTCCTAACACTTTCTAATCAGGACTTCCCAACACAACCATCTCATAACCACACACTCCATCTCAAGGTCTTGGTCCATAAAAATAAAGTCAAAAGAGTCTTGGTGGATGGGGGTGCAGGTCTGAATATTTGCACCCTCAAGATAATAAAGAACCTAGGATTCTCCAAGGATGCCATTGAAAAAGGGAAAGGTATTACAATCAGGGCATATGATGATCAAGAAAGAGTGTATCAAGGCACTATTCAACTCCCTATTCAATTAGGGCCATAAATCATGGAAACTACATGCCAAGTCCTAGATCTAGAACTACCTTACAATATCCTCCTGGGGTGCCCATGGATCATGGAATGCAAATTGTCGCATCTACCTTTCATCAATGTGTCAAGTTTCCCTATCAAAATCAAGAGGTCACAATCCATGGTGATCCCGAGCCATTTTATTATTGCAAGAATTTGGAAGCCAAGTACTACAAGATCCCTCAAGTCCCAAAGAATGATGAAGTCCCCACCTCTCCATACATAGACCCATCTACCTTAGCCTCCACTTCTGAGAAAAAGACACCCGCCATTCCTGACATCTCTGATATTAAAGTCATTATCCAAGACAATGGGTATTGGGACTACAAAATGAAAAAGAGTGGCTTTGTAATAGGAGAGTTACCTCAATCTCCTCAGTCTCATGGGCAGCCCCAACTGATTGACACCCCATCTCAAACCTTTAAAACATAGCCCTCTAGATTTAGATGTTAGGGAGACCTAAGCCAATAAATGGTAGACAAAAAAGACATATCAAGTTTTATATACCAAGATGAAAGGCTCGTTCCTAATCTTCCCATGGATGATAACAACAAAGGACTACAAATGATGCTTGGCATGGGCTACAACAAAAACAAGAAGCTCAAAAAAAATGACAATGGTCTTCTAGAACATATCATTCCTGAGAAGCATATAAGAAATCTTGGCTTTGGATGTACCCCTCCGAAAATAACCATACTTGGCAAAGGTGCCCCGGTTAGAAAAGTCAAATCTCCTCCTTAGTTACCGATGTCCATAGGTTTTCCTTTAAACAACTATACCTTTGATGTAACCAATGTGTGTGATGAGGACCCCATAACTAACCTACCCATGCTATTCAAGGATTCTTTTCTTTCTATGATTAGTACTCCATCTTTCAATCCAAGTAGCCAAACCAATGAGCTAAAACTTGTCTACCCCCAACTCATTGATTACGACCAATGAGGACCATCAATTTTAGACACGTTTGAAAATGATGAGGCTCTTTCAAAAGTCATGGGACTGTGGGATACTCTACCAAGTGGAGATCACAAAGTTGGGTTCAACATTGAGCTGGAAATACATGCATATTATGGGGAAACAATTGAATCCCTCAGTCACAAAAGTGAAAATTTGAGAATAATATCTAGGTCTTTGAGTGAAAACCACACTGTGGCACTCTCTGACCCAAAAATAGAAAAAAAAAGGACATATCCATTGGTGAAAACCTCTCTGAGGTGCTAAAGGATGAGGGATTCAATCTTCCCCTTAGTGCTATTCATTAGGAAAAGTCAGCAGTTTTGGCAGAGAAGTGAAATCCAGTCAACCTAGGTACTGAGGAAGCATCACATATCACATTCTATGCAAAATCACTCTTGACAGAAGAGTAGGAACTCGTAGATGCTTTCCTAAGGGAAAGAAAGGTAAACTTCGCATGGACCTATGCTGACATGTCTAGTTTTGATCCAAAATTTGTGGTTCACCATCTAGCCATCTATCTAGAAGAAAAGCCAGTAAGACAAAAGCTAAGAAAAATGCGTCCACAAATAGCATTACTAGTCAAAATTGAATTACAGAAGCTCCTTGATGTCAGCTTCATATGACCAATTGATTATCTAGAATGTGTTTCAAACTTGGTACTAGTCACTAAGTCCACTGGGGGCATTCGGATCTGCACTAACTTCAGGGACTTAAACAAGGTGTGCCCAAAGGATGACTTCCCTCTTCCCAATATCAACATGATTGTGCATCAAACAGTAGGGCATGAAATTTTGTCATTAATGGATGGGTTCTCAGGGTACAATCAGATAATGATAGCCAAAGATGATCAGCACAAAACAACTTTCACCTATCCATGGGGGACTTACTATTGGAATATGATGTCGTTTGGGTTGAAAAATGTAGGAGCTACCTACCAGAGAGCTATGATGCTAATATTCCATGACATGATTCACAAAACTATGGAAGACTATGTGGATGACATATTAGCTAAATCAAGAAAATGTCAAGATCACATATCATCTCTAAGCTCCATCTTTGACAGGCTAGAAGAATACCAGGTCAGACTCAATCCAAAGAAGTGTGTCTTTGGTGTACAATCAGGAAAGATTTTGGGATATATAGTGTCTATGAGGGGAATCGAGATAGACCCTACCAAATTCAAAGCAATTCTTGAGATGGAAGCACCAAGAACATTAAAGCGGTTAAGGGGTTTACAAGGAAGACTCCAACCCATTCAATGGTTTATAGCACAGTTAGCAGATAAGGCTATCCCATACTCTCATTTTCTCCACAATGGGGTAGCATGCAAATGGGATGAGAAATGTGACCAGGCGTTTAACAAAATCAAGGAATAATTGCTCACACCACCAATTCTTATGCCACCAATTCCAAGAAAGCCACTGATCCTATATATATCGGCAACAACAACAACCCTTGGCACTCTCTTAGCTCAACATGATGGAAATATGAAGGAGAGAGCTATTTACTACATCAGTAGAACCATGGTAGGACATGAACTGAATTATGCATCCATTAAGAAGGCTTACCTAGCAGTGGTGTTCGCAGCACAAAAGTTCAAATTCTATATGCTAGCACATGAAACAAAACTCAAAGCCAAGAGAGATCCTCTCAAGTATCTTATTTCTAAAGCAATGCTCACAAGGCACACAGTTAAATGGGCCATGATCCTAGAAGAGTACAACATTGAGTACGTAGAGTGGAAGGCCATTAAAGGACAAGTAATTGCGAACCAACTAGCAAAGGCACTAATATATTCAGAAAAATCACTTGTATCAAAATTCCCCGATGATTCCATATTTAACATAAGCATAGAAAATCACTAGAAAGTATATTTTGATGGATCCTACACACAACATGGATTAGGATCTAGATTCTTCATTACACCACAAGGAGATTGCATACCAAAGTCATACAAGCTATCTTTTCCTTACACAAATAATATTGCAAAATATGAAGCTCTTGTCATAGGACTCAAAATAGCAATACAATGGAAAATCATGGCACTCAAGGTCTATGGGGACTCACAACTAATCATCAACCAAGTCAATGGTGAATACCAAATGAAGTATGAAAAATTGACCCCATACAAGAAACTAGTGGAAAGCTTCAAAGAATTCTTCATTGACATCACTTTTGAGAAAATACCAAGTGAAAACAATAGAGCAATAGATGCTATGGAAACAATCGGATCACTATTGGATATCCCACGCAATGTCCCTAAGAAATAATTACTAGTAGAGCAGCTTCTCGTACTAGCTTTCGAGGTACTAGAGTCTAAATTCGTGTGTGAAATTGTTGGTCCCGGTGATCCTTCGTATCATGGCATATACACCTACTTGAGAATAGGATTCCTCCCCGTTGATATCACCTCAAACCTTAAAAGAACATTTGTCAAGAATTCATCTCACTTTTTTATCTTAGGAGACACCCTGTACCCTAGGAGTATCGAAGGAACCTTCTTACAATGCCTAAAAGTTGAGGAAGCTTTGGCTGCTTTAACTGAGGTACATAATGGAATTCGTGGATCACATTTGAGTGGTATGACCTTGGCCAAGAAACTGTTGAAGATTGGATACTATTGGCCTACAATGTAAAGAGAAGCTCATGACTATGTCTAAAGGTGTTTACAGTGTGTCAATAGTATGGGGATCTCATCCATGCACTAGCTCAAGAGCTCCACCCAATCATTACACATTGGCCCTTTTCACAATGGGGGCTCAATCTCATTGGTAAAATCACTCCCACCTCATCTAGTGGACATAAGTTCATTGTCACAGCCACGAAGTACTTCACAAAGTGGGTAGAGGCCATTCCCATGACCTATATTATAGGAAAGCAGATTTCCAAGTTCATCCTAAACTACCTCATTTGCTGCTACGGTGTCCCACAATCCATTATCTCATATAACAAGACACCTTTCAAAAACTAGGACGTTCGAGAACCATGCCAAAAATTCAATATCCAACATCACTTCTCGACCTCATACTACCCCCAGGGTAATGGCCAAGTTGAGGCTACGAATAAAACCATCTTGAAAATCCTAAAGAAAACAGTCAATAACATTGATCATGACTGGCACCTACAATTGAACCCCACCTTATGGGCTTACCGAATGAGTATTTGCACACCTACAGGTGCAAACCCATTCTCCCTAGTCTACAGATTAGAAGCCATCCTTCCTATTGATATCAAACTTTCATCCTTAAGAATATCATTGAAAAATATCATCACTGATGAAGAATATCAGGTGTCATGGTTGAACAAGCTAGAACTACTAGATGAGCGACGCATAGATGCTCTGAATCATTTGCAAGTCTACCAAAATCATCTCAAGAGGAGCTACAAAAAGAAGATTAGGGATCAGACCTTTCAAGTCAGAGAGCTCATATTGAATGAGAATCAGAAGAATGTACCAAATCCAGATTTAGCAAGGGAAAGTTTGAACCTAATTTGTTGGGACCCTTCATCATCACAACGAGCTACAAATCAAAAGCATATCAACTATCTACACCTGAAGGTTTAGCCTCTACAAGATCCCAACAATAACTCTCATCTCAGAAATTTTTATGCCTAAACTTGCAAGGTATAAATCCAAAAAAAAATTAAAAAAATAGAAAAAGGATTGAAAACAGTAAAGAAAAAAATCATCCTCTAGTGAAAACCACTTCGGTGGCGCTTTGGGCAAGTACCTTGGTGAAAACCTGAAAAATAGGTGCCTTGTGTAAATAATTATTTTACATCCACCATCATCTCTTTGGCTTTCTCTACATCATTCATCAATCACAGTCCACTGATCCTTCTGACACCCATCCGTGTCTACATCATAGCTTGATCCTGTATTTGTATCAGTACTACTTGGCATATTCTTAAGGTCAGTTTGTCCTACCTATATTGGAGTAGTCTATTTCATCTCACTAGGGGCATGTTCTTATACCTACATTGGATTGGATTCGTGCATATTCTTGAAATCTTCCTTAAAATTAGAAAAATCCAAAAACCTTCATAAAATCAGAAAATCCAAAAAAAATCAAAACATATCAAAAATCCAAAAGCAGGTCCAAAGTTAGAAAAATTCAAAAATAAAGTCATCTTGTTGAACTACGGATCTCTAAGCTTTGAACGTAGGCAAGGCCATCATCAATGTGCCCCCAAGACACATTAGGTCAATCCTTTAGGAGTCTTTCACAATAAATTGACAATTCATTTGTTCATATCTCATTAATAAATGAGTTTGTGTCAGTCAAACTATGTGGTCTCTATGTGTATAACGTAGGAAAGGCTAATCTTTGATCAGCCCCCGAGGGCCCTAAGATAGGTCTTTAGGTTAGGTTCTTGGTCAAAATCTCAGAAAACACAAAAATATTTGAAAACTTGGAAAATCAAAACATTTGTAAAATCTTGAAAATACCAAAAAAAATAGCCTCAAAACATTTCAAAAATATCAAAAAATCTCAAATATTTGAAAAAATCCATCCATCCCATTTCACGATCACCTGAAATGAACATCCATTCATAATAAGTCATGGTCACCCCAGCCTTTGGTGAAACAATCGGAAACAAGTCTAGTAGGTTACAAGTAAAAAACTCAAATGTCAAGGGTCTCAAGTTTAGTTAAGTAGGCAAACAAGTTGGTCAACTCTTGACACTAATAGCCCATCATCCAGTTTGTCCCAAATCATATGATAACATCATGTCCTAGGATGCATCCTTCCTACAATGGACATCAACATCAGGCATCACAGTAGTTTAGTCTTAGCTAGATGTATGAAGAACATTAGCTCATTTGTTTACTTGATCTTTGTCTTGTTGACTTATCTTATTGCAATCATTCCAATGACCTCTGGATGATTTCTAAACAAAATGATTTAGAGAGAAAGGAATGGGGCAGCGATCATTATCTTTTGTCTATTGTGCTTGTTGGATACTCTTGTAACATAACTTTGGTCATGAGTGTTTTATTTGGTTGTAGGGAGGGTGTTTTAGGTATCTTTTTGACCACATATGAAGGATTTATTTTCTATGTTTTGGTCCAAGATGTTTAAAATATCTGAATTGCATTCTAAATAAGGTTTTGTATGCTAGGTGTGAACAAGGATACTCCTATCTGATTGTCAAGTCAAAGTCCATCACACTAGGTACAACGCCATCCTGGTTCTTTATACCTTGATGCATTGTATCTATGTGTGTTATCAAACATAAGGTAAGTAAGCTCTTTTAAAATCCCAATCTTTGATAAGCAATACATCATCAATCTCTCATCATTATTTCTAATAAAGTCTCGTAGATCATGGACTTGTTGGATCTTCTTTTCATCATCTCATTTCTTCTTTCTTCTCTCTATGCTAACATGGTATCATGACATTCAACCAAACATCACCAATGCATCCATCTTGTATCCACAAACCGCTAGCATACCACATATCATTCATATCATACATAATAGGAAACACCGATCATTTCACATGCATTGCATTTCCATCATTGCACCATAATATAGATCAATTAGTTTAAGCATCTCCTAAACCACACATTTGCATAAGACATCCATTGCATAATCATATAAGCATCATAACATCATCCATTCATACATACATATTGCATCATCATATTACACATAGAAAAGATGATGAAAAGAGAAAAATCATATCAAAACATCATCCATCTCATCCATCTCACATACATTGCATCATCATTTCAGTTGTTTAGGATAATATAGATTGGTTATTCTAAGCATCTTAAAACCATCTCATTTGCATTATCATCATAACCATCCATATGTCCATATTGAACCTCTTTATCATGAGATCGACCCTAAAATTTGAAATTTTCACCTGATCTCTTGAGGGGGCAGTAGGGCATCCGAAAAAAAATAGAAATTTTTTTAACTTTAATCTCAGCAAGGTTATTCTTTGAACCAACGAAGTAGGTACATTGTTTCAAAGAGGGGAAAAATGTAGACACTCAAAATATCCTAATCGACATAATGCATTTGATTCTGATTAACTAACTTCAATTCTTCCTTGATCATTTCTTTACTAACCAATTAATTGAATAATTTTTATTTAATTAATTCATCAAAATTCCTCATTTAATTAAATAAAACACTTTATTTAATTAAATCCTAATATTCTCAACTTTAATTAATTAAATCAACTTTATTTAATTAAATCCTAATGTTCTCTCTTTGATTAAATAAATCGACTTTATTTAATTAAATCCTAATGTTCTTCATTTAATTGAATAAATCAAATTTATTTAATTAAATTACTAATTTTCTAATACCCTCCCATTTGATTTAAATAAATTCAAGCATTTAAATTAAATGTCACAATTAACTAATTTCATCTAAGTTAATTAATCCTAAATTAATTAACTCCTAACACTAATCCTTCATTCCTCTAGCTTTTGCAAGTTTCACATATAAATCAATTTATTTGATTTACTAATTCCCCCTATTTTCATTCAAATATGGGATATTCTTGGAATATTCCACTTATTTGAATTCTCACTCCCAAAGGACTATTTTTCTCCAACTTGGCATTAAAATCTCTTACATGTCCTCTCCTTGAGCCAACTTGGCATTAATTCCTCTTGCATCCCCTCTTGCACAAGTCACCTCTTCAAATTCAAATTCCACCTACATGCATTAAACATGCACATTGTTCAAAATGTGCTCCACCCTCCTTCATTGGCATGTTGACAAGTGGCACAATGCCATTGGTCCCTTCTTTAATCCCACATTCATCCTATTCTTCATTCTTCAAACCTTCTTCATTATAAATAGAGGCCTTCTCTATTGACAAGTTGACACAAGTTTATGCAAGCTCATTACACACAATATTAGGCATTTTAAATCTACAAGTTTATGCATTTCTATTATAGTTATTTGAATTCATAGCATCCAAATTTTCATCCAAGTTAGCATATAATTTCACCATCCACAATCCATGTTATTGGCATTTTTGCATCAAAGATCACACATTCATCATCAAGCTTGTCAAGGAATTGGGAAAAGGCTACTTTCCACATCAAAGTAGCACCAATCCACTATGGGGTAGGTTTGAACATGCTTTACATTCTTTCAATTAATCTCTTTGGTATTTTATTTCTTTGTTTGTATTATTTAGTATGATTCAATATCTCATAGGAGTACTTAGTTTATTTTGTTTAACTTGACCCATATGATAATGTTTGTCAAAGTTTAAAATTTTTCAAATTATGTGCTTACAACTCCAGAAAAGGAAGAGATACCCTAATACCCAAAAAATTACAGGTCAATGCATGGTTCAATGGGTAACTTACAACTTCTACCACAGATTCTAGTTGTATCACTAACACCAAGAAATCTTTGCTTCTCTCAAGACATCCATTCACTTTAGGTATTCAGGACTTCTATTTAGAACAAGTCCCTCCCCTTGTATGGCATTGTTTAAGAAATGAGTCTCTTTGGTATGCTTAAAATGAGGATGAGAAAACCTGGACACCACATCATGAAAGGATCCACTCTCCTTTACCTTTGAACCGCTCACCATATTCAAGCCATAAAAAATATAAGTCAAAATAAAAAAAAGTAGAAAAGAAGAGCGGAGACCCCTCACACCACCACCTAGCAACCCCCACACCAACGCTAAAAAATGACCCCTACTCGCTCCAACCCTGATCATCCCAATCATCAACATAGTCCTCCATTAGTTTATGCATCATGTTATGGAAGATCATAGACATCATTTATCTCTGATAGGTAGCTCTAACATTTTTAAAGCCAAAGGGTATAATGTTCCAGAAGTATGTACCCCAAGCGCGGGTAAAGTTTGTCTTTTGTTGATCTTTAGCTACATTTTTTATTTGATTATAGCCAAAGAATCCATCCATCAATGATAACATCTCATATCCCACTGTAAGACCCACTATCATGTCTATATTGGGTAAAGGGAATCGTCCTTTGGACAAGCCTTGTTCAAATCCTCAAAGTTGATTCAGATGTGTATGCCCCCAATCACCTTGGTGACTTGTACCAAATTTGAAATCCATTTTTCATAATTGATGGGTCTTATGAACCCAACATCCAACAATTTCTTCAACTATTCTTTTACTAATAAGGTGATTTACGGGTGCATATTCCTCAACTTTTGCTTAAAAGGTTTGGCATTAGGAATAAGATGTAAGTGATGGAGGACTAATTCACGGTCTATCCCAAGCATGTTCGCATAGGACCATGAAAAGTTAATTTTCATTTTAGATAAAAATTTGGTGAAATTCGACTTCTTTGCATCTATCAGGGATGTTGCAAAGTGTATCATTTTTGGATCATCTGGTGTGATGATGTTGACCTCTTGTGACTTCTAGACCAACATTGGGGATTTCTCTTGATTTGTGGGGAGTGGGTCCAACCTTCCATCCTTAGGTGCCTTAGAGAGATTTTCACCTTTGGATACATCATTTTTCTTATCTTTTGCTATGTCTGTAGGCACCTTTCGATTTTCACCTACAATTTTTTTTCTTTATTTTTTTTGTTTTGCAACTGGAAGGCGGGCCCAACTCCCCATAGTACGTAGCCATGTCAAGGTCAATAGTGAATCCAACCTTGTGATCCCCACTCGATATACCTTCTCTAAGTCCCATGAACTCATGAATTGCTTCATCATTTTTGAAGAGGTCCAAGCTCGATGGATCTTGTTGGTCCCAATTGATTAATTGGGGATGGAGTAACAACATGTTATCATCAATATCAACAAAGCTAAAGGATGAGGTAGATAGAGTGAAGATGGAGGAATCATCAAGGTCCCAAAAGATATTGATCCAGGTTTTGCGCTTAGTTTCATCAATAGGGGATTCAAGTTCGGGACCTATCTTAGATGTCACAATAGTTTTAGATGCATTAATGACTTTCTTTTGAAATATCATAGTACTAGGAGCTTTCACTTTTAGTAGTTGATATCCTAGCCCTTTGTTTCTTGATCTTTTTCTCATTAGGATAGGTTTTTTCATACCCTATTTCTATAGTCCAAGGCCATTGTGACCATCATATCCTTTTTGTTTCATTATTGGCATATTTCTCCATAGGTAGATCAACATTTATCTCATCCTCTTCATCTCTATATATCCATTTGGATATTTCTTCATCAATACATTCCTTTCCTAATTCTCCCCACTTGGCGAAGGTCATAGGTGGATGATACTGAATTTTCACCTTGGGATATTTCTTGATGTGATGGGGTTTTCCATAATGTTTAGGTGCAAACAATAGCCTTCCCACACAAAATAGACTTTCAATATAATATTCTCCAACTCTATCATCTTGGAATTGGAGCTTGGTTTTAGGGAATTTTTTGGTAACATTGAAGCTTTTGATAGAGAAGTTGGGCCAATATAGTGTGATGAGAAGGGGGTAGATGAGCTCTGCCTATGGCTAGGTGCATGATGCTCAGGTGTTCCTCTCATTGAAAGAGGCCAAGATCACTAGAAATAGTAATCTTTGCACCATTGGAAGGAAACTTCAAACGTTGCTGCTATGTTGAAGGGACAACCTTCATGGAATGAATCCATGGGTGTCCAAGTAATAGGTTATAGGGTAGGTCCAAATCCAAAAATTGACACAATATGTCCTATATAGTAGGACCTACTATGATTGGAAGAACAATGACACCCTTGGAGGAGTGTTCCATATCATAATATCTATGTATCGCAATCCTCTTCGACTTGTCTATACAAGCCTCAGAGAATCCCATGGTAGTTACTAGTTTTAACGTGCATATATTCAACCTAGCTCCACCATCTATTAGAACTCATATGGTGTTGTGTTTGCTAATGTATAGTTTGAGGTGCAATGGTTCATTGTGATTTGGTTTTTGTGAAGTACAATTGTGTTTAATGAATTTTATATGATGTGTGGTAGCTAAGAACCCTACCATGGCTTGAAATTGATTCACATTTAGGTCTGTGGGGATAGATGAATCATGTAATGCTTTGTCTAGAATATACTTATGCCCGAGAGAGGTGTGTAGCAACTCGCAAATTGAGATTTGAGCTAGTTTTTTTCCAAGATGATCGAGTAAGTTATACTCATGTGTTGGTCAAGGTTTCTGGGGGGCTCCTTGCAAAGTCACCTTTGATCACCTAGTGGCAACCACACATTTAGTATTTTTATTTTTTATTGTGAAAGTGGATATGTTGTGATTTGATGATCGAATATAGTTTATTGTGTACTCATAGACAACACTAGTATAATTTACATCAGTTTTTCTAATTGGTCTAGAACTTGAGGCTTTTCCATTCCCATGGGTTTGCAAAGGATCCTTGAAGATCGTGTGATATGTGTTAGTGGTTTTGGGTCAGTTATCAATTTAAATATCACCCCGCTCTATGTGATTTTGAATGATGTTCTTTAGTTTAAAGCAGGAGGACATTTTATGTCCTTTGATTCTATGGTATTCACAGAAATCATTGACATTCCACCAAGTTGGTTTGAATGGACTTGCCTCATAATGTCTAATCTCGGGTAGTTGCATGATATTATTTTATAGTAATTTCTTCAAAATTTCCTCAATTGGTTCCCCTAAGGGCATGCACTTTCATCTTGGTTGAGGGGCCCTTGGAGAACCACACGATATGTTATTTTGGGCCACATTAGTCATTTTTCCTTGCTTCTATGGAGGTTTATTGGTGTTCATTGTTGTTGGTCTTTTAAAATTGAACACGGGATGAGGTTTATTTATGACCTTGATGTCTACAATGCCATCATTTGTCACATTTTTATTTCATGACCAAAATTTGTTTTTGTCATTGGAATTATTATGAGAAGAATAATTTCTACTCTCCTTAAATATTTTTATAAGTCTTTTGGAAATGAGCGATTTCTCGATGGAGATTCATTTCTCTATAACCTCCTCAAACATGCTAGAACAATGAATTTGTAAGTGGAACATAACCTCCTTGTTGAGGTTCTCCGCAAAACTTTGGACCAATTGTTTCTCTATTATATGACAAGCACACTTACTGGCTAAACTTCTCATCTTTGTAGAACTGATGAGAAGGTCTCACCATCTTTATCCTTTTCATCACATAAATGGGTAATGTTGATATCAATTGATATGTTGTAGGAAAAGTGTGTGATGAATTTATCCATTAGTTCACTTCAAGTTTGTATACTTGGAAATAAGTGTGGAAACCATTTGAGGGATTGGCCTCCCAAACTCTGTGGAAAACATCTCATGAGGTATGTATGTTTGTGAGACACATCCAAGGAGGTTGTATGGAAATCCTATATATGTTCAACAAGGTCTCCCTTTCCCTTATATTTTTCAAATTAGGAACAATAAAATTCGTGGGAAAAGGGGACATGTGATGCTCCTATCAAAAGGGTAAGGACATATGTCTTCAACTGAGCAATTTTTTCTACTCCCAGTTACATGCATGTTAGTCATCCGGTGTTGTAATATTTGTAACTATTGAGTCATCAGATCCATGGGTGGTGGTGCCACTATAACTATGGTGGGTTGGATGTATTGTGTGGAACCTTGTTAGAGGTGCCCGAATGGGTTAGTGTTGTGTTGTGGATTGAATCCATGCATATTTTGATGTTGATGCATGGGTGAAATGTAGAACCAACATTGTTTGGTTACAATGGAGGGGGTTGATTAAACCCATCTGTGTATGCAAAACTATGATTGTTTAGTTGTTGAGGAGGGGGTCGGTTAAACCTAAATGTGGATGGTGAACCAAGGTTATTTGGTTACTATGGTGGGGGTTGATAAAACCCAAATATAGATGCAGAACCAAGAATGTTTGGTTGTTGTGGAGGTGGGGGTTGATTAAACCCAACTGATGATGATGAACCAAGATTGTTTGGTTTTTTTTGGGGTAGAGTGACGCTTGGACTTTTTCCAAAAAAGGATTGAGTCCTTGTCAGAGGTTTGTTTAGTTTTTGTGAAGTGGATGTTGTACCCACTTGTGGTCCTAAATATGAAGGGTTGGTCTTTCATATCTTACATGGTGTATTCAAATGGGTGAAATTTTGGGCTACAACCATAGTGTGGGTTGGTGTTGCAAATGTAGATGTGTAGGAAAATGGATTTTCCATTGGTTTCATGAATGCATACAGTAGTGGAATATTCATTGTTGACAAAAAATGAGTTGTTTGGGTAGGCGAAATGTTTTTGTTTAACTATGATGTGGGTGATGATGCAGTAGGTGCCAATGATGGTGGAGGTCTATTTGTGGCACCTAATCCTAGTGTTACTGTGTTAGGAGTCTCCCTTATGATTGAGGCTATGTCGAAGTTAGACTGTAGCCTAGCTCCATTTTATGCCAATTGCATGAAGTACCTGTCAGGATCTTCTGATACGATTTCATCAATGGTTCTCAAGGTCCTTGGATCTTGAGATGTATTTTTAGTTTCCTTGGGTATGATCCCTTTGTTTACATCATTCAAAGTGTAACTCTCAAATGGGGGGAGATTTTGATTTTGTGATTTCATGTGATCACTAGGATTTTCACCAAAGTGCATTTCACTAGTTGGCTTGTACATCTGATTAGATGATGAATCCACCTCTTTTCTTTTGATTTGTGATTGTGTGGAAACCATAAAAAGTGATGGTTTTTTACTTTTTATTTTTCTATATTTTGAATTTTTTTGTTTTTCAAAGTTGTGGTATAATGAATCTACTCCAGGTTTTTGGTATTTTTTTATGTTTGCAAATTTTGGAAGGTAGAAAAATGAAAACTATGTTTTTTTAATTTTTTGTGATGATATTTTGCTAAATACAAAGACCTTTAATAACTATGACTTTGGATCCTAAAATATGATTACCTTGACAAATTTTTCAGTTTTGGACTAATGTAACCAAGTAAAAAATCCTAAATCTCTAGTGATCATGGTGGTTTGATAGAAAAATTCAATTTTCAATTAGACTAATGAGTTGAGAAACCTACTTTTGTTGATTGGGGTATTTTTGTAAAGATGAGTTTCTAACGATTTTCAAAATTATGACCCTAGATTTTGACTTCTAAACTTTTTTATATTTTTCAAATTTCAAGATTTTCAAGACAAGATTGTAAGGAATTGTGATATGATGTTTTAAACTAGGAAAGCTAAAAAAAATTACTCAAAATGCAAGAGAAAGTGATTGTTAAAATTTTTATTTTTGTGTAAATGAGATTAGGTTTGTGTAGCCTCTAGAAATAAAGTTTATTTTATCTGTCAGACAAATACGGTAGAGAAATCAATAGATGCAGTGCAAAAGATGTCAACTACAATGTAGAAGATGATGACTGCACGGTGAAGTCTACAACAAATGTGTTGTAGAACTTTTCAATTGTGTTGCACATAGATGCATTTTTGTTTTCTTGCTAAGGAAAAAATTTGACTAGCAGAGAGATGTGGTGTTTTAATAGACAAATGTGTCATGGTCGCTAATAGATGTGTTGCACTATTTCTGTGGTGTAGATGCACAGCTGTGGAAAAATCTAATAGATGTGCACAAGTTTTGTCAAAAATATAACCTCTAAGGAACCCTAGTTTTGTTTAGTTTTTTTATTCTAGATGTAATTCAGTTTAAGTCTAAGTTACTGAATCTAAATCAGAATTGGAATTGGGTACGTGGGTATGGTACGTTGGTATAGAAAGAAAATTGGGTATAGGTACGAGTATGGGTATGTCCATACAAAAAACATATAAAAATAATAAATATATATATTCATGATAATATAATATATATTAATTATATAATATACTAATAATATAATAATATACAAATTTAAACTATAATAATATAATAATTCAAAGGGTACATTATTCTCCCATTATATTATATATCAAAGTATATAAAATTTGTATTATAATAATAATATATTAAGTATATAATATATTAATATATTAATTGGATCATGGTTCAAAATATCAAAAGATATATTATTCGCATTATATTATTATATTTCAAAGTATCCCCTACTGTCCCCAAAATTCAAGAAAATCTTTGCCTCATAAAATTAATATTACTCTCTAATATCCAACTTAAAGTATGGCCTTTAGTGGGGGTGTTAGTACATTTATGTTGTTTTCATTGAGTTAATTCAATATTCATAAAAGGATGATATGATTTTTTTCAAATGATTACACATCAATTCGATAAAGTATAAAATTGCTCTCTCTACCTTTGTGTAGCACAAAATAATACAAACAATAATAATCCACCTATCGAGGGTTTTTTCCCTTTGTTTTCACTTATTTTAACTTTCAAAAAATCAAATATCTGCTAGGAACGGTCAAAAAACATCTTGGAATTGCCACATCACCTTCAGAATCATTTGGAAATGTGATGGCAAACTCAGAATCGATTACAGGCAATGAAAAATTATCCTTGTACATTTCTAGAGGGATTTGTACCCAATTCCATACCTAGTACATTTCCTACCCAGAGTCGTTAGGAAAAGGGTGACGATTTAGCTACTTAGGTTTAAGTAAACACAAAAAATATTTTTTTGATAAGTTATTAGTTGTGATTTTTGATAGTTTGTTTCAATGATAAGGCCCTAAGGTTGATTGTTTGCACTAGTAATAACAAGACTCAAAACACATTCACAACTTAACTTAGTAGTAGAATAGGTGTGTAAATTTTAGTAGGCCCACCTCCCATTTAAGGGGTAAATACTTAGAAATATTAGGTAGTGAAATAATTCATTTCAAAACCTTTTCTATACAAAGAAGGATAGTAGATGTCCAATGACATAGGGTCATCGACAGATGCCATAAGAACACCTTCTTTCACTTCCTGGGAGGCTATTTCTAGTAATCCAACAAGATCTATCTTGACCTAAGAAAGTACATGGTGAGTAGCTTCCCCTTGCACCACTTTATAATATTACATTCAAAATGATTGCTAGGCCTTTATAACAAATTTTTTTAGTAGGTAGAACTCTGTGAACACCGCTGACCTCTCAAACGTCTCCTCGAGGTCTAAAAACTATAAGCCCCTAGCAAAAGTTTGGAGCGCTACATGCGCAGATCGAACTACAACTTTTCCTCTCATCCAATTTATATAGTATGCCAGAAAATATCTCTTGAGGTCAATTTCTTGGGTTCTCCATGAGGATGTATTCGAAGGCATACCTCCTACTTAAAAAAAGTGGAAATTATTTATGTTTTAATTTCTTGTCACCTAGAATTGCACGAGGTGCACAAGGGGAGAGGATACTTTAAACAACACCTACTTTCAGTGGACTAGAAACATGTGTGCAAGCACACCAAATAAAATAAACATTTGTTTGTTTTAATTACACCAAATGAAATATGCAACGTGTATGTTAATTTTAGAGAACCAAGTGAAGTATTGCATGTTCAATTACACTGTTAATTTTAAATCTAGATTATAAAGTGGGGATTGTATTGTTTTTTTAAGAGCACTAAAACAAAATATTTGAGATTGTGTTGATTTTAAGCACTAAAAGGAAATGTTTGAGATCATGTTTATTTTAAGCACTAAAAAGAAATGTTTGAGAGCATGTTCATTTTAAGCACTAAAAAGAAATGTTCAAGGTATTCTAAGAGATTTCCACAAGTTGGAAAGGAAAAGATTAGTAACACAAAAAACCTTACCCTACTAAAAAATTAGAAAACAACAAAGTATAAATAAACATTTCACCTTTCTTTGTCTAATAGTTAGTTGTGGTGTAAGGTTTGACGAATGCAGTGCATAGAGAGTCAACTACAATGTAGGGTTTAAAATTTGTGGTGGACTGGTTCTAACCTACACAAACATAGAAAGAAATGTGACAAATACGGCTCGACAAACTTTGTATGCATCACATGGGTGAGAAAATGTGTTGAACAGATTTTTTATTGCGATGTAGGACCCAATGAATGCATTATTGTTTTTGATGAGTGCATTGCACTTCCAATAGCTTCATAAAATCTAAATTTCATACAAAAATTGTTGGTTATGTGAGTTTCATGTCAGGTTCACCAAAATGTAAATCAAAAAATTGACATTCAGTCATTAGATATGAGGAATCAAATCAAACAACCATAATCTGCAATCCTATACTCAAACATGATCCAATTTAATTAATAGAAAACATGTAATAAGGATGAAATCATATACAAAAAAATGATACTTTTACCTTTACCATATTGCCATGGATTATTTCCATTGTCCTTTATTTTATTTTTCTCTCATAAATTGGTATGCTCTTCTTTTGCCTTAAGATTCAAGTATGTGAGATGATCACAATGATGCAAATTCAAAGTTTCATGGTTAGCCATCAACGTGATGTAAGGGTTGCTTTTATAGAAATGCTTGATTCAAATGAATGATTCAAATTCAAAGATGAAAGATGAAGACCAAAGGTCGAGGATTGTTGAGAGGAATTGATTAGGGAGTTAACTGGCTTGATTGATTTAATCAAGGGAATTGACTAGTCAATCAATGGAATTTGATTGATTAATCAATGGGATTGATTGATTAATTAATGGGATTGATTGATTATTCAATGGGATTGATTGATTAATTAATGGGATTGATTGATTATTCAATGTATTTGATTGATTAATTAATGGAATTGATTGATTAGTCAATATTTGAGAGGATAATAATTAATTATTGGACGAACGTGTAAGTGAGGATTTAATAAATTAAATTTTGATTTATTAATTTAATGAGTGGATAATGTTGAGATGAAATACGCGAATTAAATAATTTATTTAATTATTTAATCTAAAAGTGGGAAAGTGGTCGATTAAATAGTTAATAGCAATTATTTAATTTAAGAAGGGTGTTTGAATGTTAATTAAATGATAGCTATTTAATTTAAATAGAAGAATAAGTGTAATTAGTGGCAAAATTAAATAAATAAGGTTTATTTAATAAATCAAGAAGATTAATGTTAATTACGACATAATTAAATAAATAGGATTTATTAAATTAGTCAAGAAGGGTGAATTAGAATGAATTAATTAAATAATACAAAGTCACTTAATTAATAGTAGAATATGATATTTGATAATAATTAAATAATAAATTATTATTTAATAATTAGGGAAAAATGGTGAAAATTAGTAAAAAAAGTGTTACTCGTAGACTAGAATAATTTCGGGTATCTATAGAAAGGATTAGTTCTCTTTGAATAAGCATGTTTTTTTTGCTCATACCAAGCATATACAAGCACTCTAGCTATGCCATAGGAATCATTATCTTAGTTGTTTTTATCACCCAATGTATTTAGTTATCACTTTAGTAACAAAAAAATTCATATCATATCCTCGGGACCCTTTGTGGCTCATCCAACATTAAGAGCCACTCCTTTCCTACACCCTAGACCTCAAATCCTAGGTTCATCATGTCAATTCACTATTTGGGCATGAACAAATTTCAATGCAAAAATTTTGGGGGATAAAACAAACATAGTCTCAAATATTATAAATAAAAAATAAGCATGGAGACTTTTTTTCCCACATTAAAATTCATTCAAAATTACTCACAATTTCAAAAAACAAAAAAAAAGTACATTGGAAAAACCATAAAAAATTCTTATTTACCCCATGGTTGAATCTTGAAGATTCCAAATTTGAATTTCAAAATTATAAGGATACCCTTTCGCTCCAAAAATGCACAACATCAAACTTTTAACATAAAATTCATGTTTCAGGTATTTTGGAAAAAAATCCATATTAAGGACAATAACATGATTTAATTTATTTTAAAATGTCATTTCATTCTATAAAAAACAATCATGTGCTTCCATAAGGGTAAGCATGAAAAACAACCAAGGGAAGAATTTAAAACAAGGATAAATAGGAAATAACTACCTTAGATTTGTACACACAAAATCATCCATTTTCCTCCAATTTGGGATGTAAATCCATATGCAATGTGTAGTGTCATGAATTGTCATCCAAGTGACAATTTCACACTAGGTTTAGCTCCCCCTTATGTGGCTAGACCTAATTATGCTTATAATTTTCTCATTTTATCACCATTTTTAGAAAAGATATAATTGAGAATTAATATCAAATATTTATTTAACATTCAAATCAAGTCAAAATGGGTCTAGTCTAGGTTGCCCACACTCTTAACTAGCATATTTTGGGTCAAATTTAAATATTTTATTGTCAACATTTTTAATATTTACAAATTTAAATTTATTTGTCAGCTTTTCATAATTAATTTTACTAGAAATGAATAAATGCATATAAGTTACATAAGTATTTTTCACCATTTGAAAATATAAGCAATCTAGAAGGCAACCTAATGAAATTTTGAGCAAGAGAGGATCCTAAGAAGTAGTCAAGAGATGATTAAGCACTATTTTACAACACATTTTATTAGTCAATATACTCATTATTAATGCATCAATTTTATGAGTAAGATTGCTCAAGTTTTTATTATCATTTATTTTGTGAGTACTAACACTTGCGGGACTTTCAATCAAGCATCCAATTATCCTTGTATGATATGAATATAATGAATTCATGCCATCAAGGAGCTCAGATCTGAAGTGGTAAGTTACAACACTTATCAATTTATCACTTGTTTTATCTATGTTTCCTCTACCTGACTGAGGGTAAGCACTCTTTACATCATCATAGCCATTATGGAGGTGGAAACACAAAAATGGGGTTTGACTTAGGCAAGACTCTATATGGAACAACCCTTTCTCTCCTTTTTTATGTGCAAGTGATAGATCTAAATAAAATTTAAAAGGAGATTCAAAGCCTAATTGCAAGATCAAACATTCAAGCCTTCTATTTCAAAAAAAATTAGGGAAAGGTGAATTATATATTGACAGGTGAATTTTTGAAGCTAAAACCTAGAAGGAAGGACCTATAGAATGTAACCTACTCAGACTTGTTCAGAGATCTAAAAAAAATAGCATTTCCAATCTAGAGAATCCACACCCTTGACCATCCATATTTAGATCATATGTGAATTTCAAGTTCTTCTATCTCTACACTCTACTTTGTAGTTTGTTTTTATGTTTTGATTCTACAATTTTTTATAATTACATCAATTTGATGTAGGTGTATCGTTAGTATAATTCACTATTACATCACACGCATCACTTATAAATCAGATCCAACCTTGTTACCACAAGAAAAAGACCAAAACCTTGATCAACCATTATGGCTCTTCCATTGAAGATTGTAGGCAGGTAGTCTTTTATGATCATTTTTCTATCCCTAAATTTTAGATGGGCTAAGATTTGATTTAGACCTTATATCCCTTTTTTCCCATCACATAATGCAACAATATTTTAATACTTCCCTTTCAAATCCTCTTGCTAGATTGAGCAATATGAAACCTAAACTATTCCATGCAAATCCATCCATTTTCTAATTTGAGAAGAGTGGATTTGAGGAGAGAGTGTTCAAAAATCTAAGAATGAAATAAAAGACCAAGTCTTTTTCCTTTTATCTCTTTTTCATTTCTAATATGATTTTTAATTTTTTGATTTGATTTGATTTTCTATTTTCTATTTCTCTATTTCCATCAAAACACGATTTTCCAATTTAAAAAATTCCTAAATCATTTTCTTTATCAAAGGTAAATAATATAATATGATTTAAATCATTTTCCAAGAAATTTAAACAATTTTTTCAAAGCCAAAGGAATTTTTTTGAATGAATTTGTTAAATAATTGTAATGATTTAAATAACATTCCTAATGCAAATCAAATATAATTTTTCCCTTTCTTTTTTTTTTTTGATTTCTTGATTCCCAGTGTATCAAAAACTAATCACACACAAATTTAATATCAAAAAAATACAATTGTATGTAATCTAGAAATAAACAACCATGATAAAACTCATGCAATTATTATTTATTCTACATCACACAAAATCTATAATGACCATTGATTCATATCCCAAAATAGAAGGAAAAACAAGGCTCATCTTGGAATCAATCAAATACAATAGAGGTTACCAAACATGATAGCCCAAAGTGACATCTCCAATTAATTATTGTTGGGGAATAAATTACACTTGCATATTAGGTGAAGATTTAAACTTGTACATGTACCCACTCAACTCACATGTCAAGTGTACCTACTCAATATATACTAGCTGAAGCACATGAAAATCATCCATCAAGGTTCAACCCCATATATCATATAATCATGAAATTATGATAATCAATTAAAATGATAAATATTGAGATCATTAAATCATCATATCTACGATTCTATCATATGAAGTATAACATAATAACACAAGAAACACAACAATAACAAAATGCACCAAGTCCTTAAAGGGAACTTCACACTATTTTATTAACACATATCAATACATATAAAAAACTAAAAATCAACATGTTAAGGAATGCCATCTCAAAATTTATCCATGTTTCAAATACACCATATGATGGTCAAATAAAAAGTACAAGCACAACCTATGCATCCCCTAATGCATAGTTAGAAAACAATGTTGAAACCAAGATGACTAAAGGAAATGAAGGATAAGATAAACTGAGTACTCTATCCTTCAAACACTTCTAAAATAGTAGATATTATCAAATCAAACCTATAGAATATCAAGTCTAGCCCTCAAACACACAACATACACATCTCTAGAGGTGCACAAGCTTGGTGAGCATAAGTCACTAGGTGTGCAACCACTTTAGAGAAAGAAAACATTTCACCCTCAATATGCCACCAAAACTAAGGGAAAGATATAATGGGATGGTCCAACTAACCAAAAGAAAACAAGGACCTACTTTGGGACTGCTAGGAAAATGCATCAAGCTACTATCTCATCCAAGGAAGGGAGCAAAGAACTACAACAATTTTATCTCCATGATACTATCAAATGCAAGGTTGCACTTCTTATGGTCTCTTCTCGTACCAAGGCTTCAATCCTTCAAGCTAAAACTCAAAAACTAGGTAAATCCATCCCATGAGGTTAGAAGCAACACTACCCCACTTCTATGTTCACCAAAATCATGTCTCACTTTTCGACATGGTCTCACTTCATGAGACTCTTTCTTAGGTACCACTATAGAAAAGTGAGGATTTCCTTAACACTAACTTCTCAACATGAAACTAGGAACAACTTAGGGGTTCTTAAAAAAAAGAAGGAAAAAACCTCTTAAAAGCATAAGAAATCTCAACAAGTGAGGATTAGCAACCCCAAAACTTGCAAGGAATCAACCAAGGAGGCAACTAAACATTAAAAAAAGATAAAAACTCTAATCTTCTCCACAAAAATGCTAAACTATGACCACCCTAAGGGTTGAACAACCCAAAAATATCATTAAACCATAATAAAAAAGGAAACATAGATCCTATTCTAGGCTCAAACACCAAGTATTATTAAAATATAATACACGATATAATCAATTATTCATAGAATAATTACATCCCCTCTAGCATTAAGCTAGGAAAACCTCTAAAATACTAAGGAGAAACTCCTAAAATCACTAGGTTAATCTCAATTGGTAACCCAATAAGAGATAGATATATAAATATAATATAATAAATATGACTAATATGTGCCCAATCACTTAATAACACACCATTATACCCCTATCACTATGTCAAATATAAGTGTACCGATGAAAATAGCATATAAATGGCATGAAGTGTGCCTTCATTCTATCAATTAGCATGTCTTTGGTGTCTACCACACCTCAACAAACACTAAGCTAATGCTAGAACACTAGTAGACATGGTCACAAATGCCAAGATAAAATAAAAGAAAGAAAAGAAAGAACAAGCACATTTGGTGGATTAATTTAACAACCAATGGTCTATTAGAAAATAGATCTAGCCATGGTCTAAATAAGTAATTCAAATTAACTCATTTGATAAAGCTCATCAAGAAAAAATACAAATTAATTTCACACAGAGATTCAAATACACCTCACTCAAATCCAAACACAAATGACATTCACATCAATGCACAAGCTAATCATAAAAAATATCAATTTTATTATAATACAATTCATGAATTTACAATCACTCCACAAAGAATCCAATTTCATTGCACAAGGATCAAGTTATTTCAAACTCTACATAATCTTAATTAGCACAAACATCAAGAAAAAAGTGTGTTCTTTATTATATGCTCCCTTACACATTATGTTAAGGGTTCATAATTAATGTGATAGAGAAAAACATTTACAAGATACATGACTATTAATTTAAAACATTTTAGTTTAGGTACCATAATAATAAAATAATTCTAAAGAGGAATAGTTATCAATTCCAAGATTAAAGCACAAAATGCGCATAATATCAATAATAAATTGAGCATGACCAAAGGTCTCAAAATAAATAGAACTAAAATTTTGGTGACTAAACTAATCATAAAAAGAATTAAAAGTTAAATACCCATCCTTACAAAAATTACATAATTCACCAATAATCAAAGGAAGGCATCAAATTTAAAAGGCACATTTAAATGCACTAGGTCAATAATACTAGCCACAATTGAGGGAGTACATAGATACACTACACCAAGAATGCAATATCCAAGGTGAGTTGTATAACATGCTCAAGCACCAAGTGAATGACTCTTCTAAAACTCCAAACATGTCATATAACATAAATCACTAATTTCACTTAACCATTCCAAACATAATCCAAGCTTTCAAAAAATTACAATTCTTAACTAGAACACATTCACAATCTTATGCACAAAGATAATTACTAGATAATAAGTCACCAATCACATGGGACATGAATATATATCATAATATGTATTTTATTTCATTTTATAAAAAAATAACATCAACATGATTAATGAAGCATATTAATACTATTAAGGGATTTAATCCCCACCAACATAGTGTTTCTACTATGCATGATCTCCTTTAAAAAAATAAAAATGCATACTATACAACATAGATTTAGAGTCAACCAATGCAAGAAACACTAATTCATTCTTCATTTCACCAATAATTTATCATAATCACAATGCATATGACTCAATTACACATATTTTCTCTAACCTTTAAAATGATATAATGCACATAGCCATCTAGGTTTGTACAAGAATCCTAGGAAATAAATACTTTTTTTGACATAAGTCATTGACCCAAATGTTCTATTACAAATAATTCAACATTTATTTCATGTATTGGCTTAGCCATTGTTGAACACCTGGAATACTGAGAGGGGGGTCAATCAATGTTCTCTTAAACCATTTAAACATTTAAACATCCAACTCACATAACATATTCTATTGTAGTAATGAAGGAAAGCATGAAAACATCTAACATCACATAACACCTTAACACCAAGATTTTTACTTGGAAAACCCAAAATGGGAAAAACCATGGTGGGGATTAGCTCACAATATATTATAACTAGTTATAGCATATTATAGCATATGCATGAATACAGTTCCATTGAAGCACAATAAAGAAACTTTATTTAATTCAAATTCAACACTCTACCCCGCTCTTCAATCACACAATTTTGATCTTCAACTTAACATTCATAACTTACATTTGAACCGCTCTGATCAAATTCACATCCTATCACCATCTATCCATACCATACATCAAAACACCAAAAAAAGCGAACTTATATATGCGCATCACCACAAACATCATTTAGGTTGGCCTAATTGGATGTAACACCCAAAATATATCTTGTCTAATCCAAAACTTTCATACATGCAATGCATCATAATTCAAATCTCAAAAAAAATTGTAATAGGTCAGCATGGACCTATAATAGATCCCACATAAGATAGCAACACCTATTCAACCTTTGCACAACATCAAACATGTTAGGTTGGCACCACATAAGACCTAAAAACCAAAATCCTTCAATTGTGCATCCACATCTCAAAATATGGACCTCAAATTTTGATGCCAATAGGAATTCACAGTCTACTACCATCTGGAAACTTATCCTCAAAATCGTGACACCAACAACTCATCTGTAGAGACGTATGGAACCTCCCACACAACTATAATGTATGGAAAGGCAACTATAATCTATTAGGCTAAACATTGTTACTCATAACTCTTAAACTATTTTTCCAACCAAGATGAAATCTTGGAATTAGATACATCTAACATCCACCAAAATAATTTTAGAAGCACAGAGTGATATCTTCATTTGTGGAGGTGGTGCGGACCGAACAACCAATGCCTAGATATACTAAACTAGAAAATTTGACACTTAGCCAATTTTCCACACAACTGATCTTTTGTAACCAAATCATCTTGCAAAAATGTCTTCCTTAACACTACAAAAACCTATTAGAACTAATCAAAATTCTTCAAAATGATCCACAATAATTTTGAAATCAATGACAACAATGCAACACATCATTATGTACCTTCTATGCTCATGTTGCCAAACATCATCATCTATGACAAACTTCCTCAAACTTCCCACAAAATATTACAGTAAAGGGAAATCTTCTCATCATGTCCATAATAGATTCACATCCATAACCAAGTGTAGGCTCCTCGATATTTCTACTATAATCCTCATCAAAGAGTAACCATTGCAACATTTGATCTTCATAAATAAGAGATCTATTAGCCTCACCCAAGTAGATCCCTAGTTTCCATGAGCATCCACCAGTCAATCCATGCCAACTTCAAATGCAAACCTGGAAAAATCATGAATCCAAGAAAATGATTAACACTCAAAACCAAAGAGAACCAAACAAAACCACTATCAAAGTTCCAACCATGCAATTAGGAATCCAAACATGACATCATGAACTAACATCTCCTCAAAGGAATATCATATACTCTAAAATGAACATATAATAGTCTCAAGAGAACCTATATCATGCCAAAACTCTAATTTAAAATAAAGAGCACATCATGGCATAATAACAACCATACTCTAAACCAAGAAATATCTTCAATCACATGAAGATAAACATCCATCATCAAATGATGAATCCACATTTTTTCCAATGCTCCCATTGAACTGTGTAACCAAGCTCTCCAAGAATCAAGATACCAATCTCCTAACTAAAGATCCTCCATGGCCCCAACACAATCAAATAACTCAACCCCATGAGCTTCCAAAAGGTAAATTCAAGCCATGATCTCCAAACCAAAAATTTACAATCACAACACATCCTTTGACAATAGAACCAAATATTTCATTAAACTATCATTGCTATCTAAAGGTAGAATCCAAGAGCTTCTTATGACACAAACAACCATTGCAAAAATCCATCCATCTTCTAATCAAAGATTATCCATGGCTCACTACACATTGTAATAATGACTTAGAACCAAAATATTGATGCAAAGAAGATAGAACACATTTTGTCACTACATAAAGCTTCCACTAAAAATAATGCTGATTTATACATGGCATCATGACCAATATCATTTCCAACACTTTATTGAAAGCGAACAAAGCTTCTCATGCACCATAAACTACTATCATAGATTCAAATGAACAAATATATCAAGTACTCCCAATAATTTTTTTCTCATTGCAATAAACATACCAATATAATAATGGTGACCAAGAATAAGGCCTACCAAAAAAAATCCACACGGGATTAGCACATATGCAACATCTTAAAGGAAAAATGCATAATCAGTGCTCTAATCTCAAATAACTAAAAAGGATTCAACCCCACATCAGTAACATGAACAAAGATAATCAAGCATAACATGTGGATTTCCAAGACTCCAACAATAGGATCAATGCTAGACCTGATTTTCCAAACAAACCCACATAGGAGTAACCATAGATAAATAAGAACTCTGCAAGTAGTTATGTAAACCTGTAATTGTCTTCATTTAGAACACCCAAAGTACAATCTTATCACATATCTACATTCCATAGATTTTAGTTAACATGTAAAACCTACAAAATCGTCTTTTTAAATCTAATATCCACTTCAACATCCAAACATTCACATCAAATATGTCATATGGATAATTGAATAAGCACATATCTATAAACCCACAACTAAAAATAAGAGAAAATTGTAACCCAACAGGAAAATAAAATTTTCCAAGATGTTATAACATATGAAACATATCATCTCCACAACTCACAAAGAGGTCAAAGGCTTATCTTATAGTACTTTCATGTAACCAAGGGCTAAAACAATGAAGTAAACATAAACACTCTATTTTGTAGTCCAAATAATAGGTGTTTATCCTTCTCACTGCACATGACCAGAAGATAAAGGAACAAAACCACCAAACAAGATGACACTCACTTATTGTCAAACAAGAGCTTCAATCTACCAAAACATAACTAACTCCATGAAGATCCACAATCATGAGCTTCCAATACCCAACATAGATCACATTAACAATATCCATGGCTCCCAATCTCATAAATCTATAAAAAAATAACTCACTAAACATACATTGTAGCTCCACAAGCCTCCAACAACCTATAATTCCTTCTAATATATTCCAACAATCTTTCCAAGCTAATAAATAAAAAGCAAAGGAATACCCAAAACCTAGTTAACCTTCAGCTTGTATACCAAATGTTGAGAAATATATAATTTTTGATACCAAATGTTAAAATTTCAATATCTATCCAAATATTCAAGTTATGACTACAATAGATTAGATACAAGGTTTAGACTACTACAATATGAAAATATGAAACCTATATGCAAATCTGAAATTAAGTGACCTTAATGTGGAATTGTCATGAATAGATCCATCTTCTTTATGATGCTAAAAATCAGCCAACACATGCTTAGTAACACTAATTTATGTGAACTTATAAAAATAATGAATAAAGCATAACATCACTATAATATGTAGCAAAGAGGCACAAATAGGCAAAAAAATAACATCACATAACATAGGATTTACATGGAGAAACCCTTGCAAAAAAAAATCCACCAAGAAGAGAGGAAAAGTATGCATTATTTTCAACTAAATGATATTACAATACATTCACTTTCATTCTCTTATTTTCCTCCATGGTAGCACATGTGTACCTTTGAACAACCTATTTAAGCCTCAACATGTCCTTGTTTCGGTAGAATAACTCTACATTCAATTGGTCCTCGCTATTTCTACATCCAAGGAGCTAATTTTATATAATTGTGAAGAGATTTTAAGAACCAAACATGACACCCAAAGATGATTCTTAATTCCAAACATCCCAACCCTTGGATTACCTCCTTGGAATATGAAAGGACACGAGTCTTGGATCCAATACTTTCCCTCCAACTTGGGCACCCAAACTTAGAAATTAAGTATTACAATTAATGCAACAAAGGATGAAATAACAAGACACAATTGTTGTCTTTTTCAAAGCACCCACTTGGAGAAGCCCACTAGTCTCTCATTTGTCCACTTCACTAATCTTTTACCGTCACATTTATGTGTCCATGTATGGGGACAACAATATTAAATATTCATGTCACAAAACACCTATACCATTTCTAATGAAACCCATCACCCCTTATAAATGTATTACAAACAAAGGTGAATAAATATTACCAAATATTTTCCCAATACACACTAAGTGCCTAGGGACATTTTCCAAGGATGTTTGAACCATGGCATTGGATTTGGAAGGTAGAAGCCACCTTAATCCTAACACTTGTATCTATAATAATCCCAAAGTTATTCATTCTTTAAGGAGTCCACCAATATGTTTTTTTAAGTAAATTAGACTGGGACTTGAGATTGTTGATTACCATGGGGAAAATATTGAAGATTTTTCAATATTTTATTCATGGTTTCATTTCACTATATCATTGAAATTGTTTGTTTATACTTTCAAATTTGTAATTTTGATGTGAAATGAAGTCATTTCAAATTTTAAACAATACATGATTGTACACTTATCATTTTCTTTGAAATATCAAATTGTTATGCCAATATTTGGGTGCATTTGATCAATTTCTACGTGTCCTAAGCTTCCCTTTGGAGATTTATATTGCCTTTGTGTAATAGTAATAGATTCTAGTGAAGCATAGACTAGTAATGATATTTTTTATAATTATGGAGTGTATTCATACAAGATTGCTAAGAAATTTAGGATTCCTAACCCTTTCCTCTCTCTCACACCCTCTCTTTTTCATTTTATTTCAAAATTTAAAATTCACAATTTTGAAGCATCAAAATATTGTAGATTAGATGACACAATTTTCTCGAATGTATAAGTTTAATCAAATTATAGATTAGAGAGTACTTATTTAGGGTGGAATAGGTAAATTAGGTTAATATTTTCCAAATCTAACCTTATTATGTAGTTTCTAGTGCATAAGTCCATTTTTTGAAACAGCAATCACATTGAACTATTGAGTTACCTTATAAGTCAAGACCTAACATTCAAAGCCTTGGGATAATTGAACTTTGTTCTAAAATTTAATTTTCTTTCAAGAGAGGTAAAGATATTTGTGAATTTTATCTAAGTTGTGTGAGACTACAAAACACATCAGCATATCCCATATTAAATAGTTGTCTTTAATGATCACTCCATAGTACTAAAATAATTCTGAAATTATTAAATGGCATACAAATGTGTACACATTAATGAATGGAAATTTCACCCTGGAACTTCACAAAACCTTAATATTAGACTAATAACTAATATAACAATAATTAGGACCTCACTATAATATATTCAATCATAAATTTATCCAACCACATCTTCAATTTTTTTAAAATCAAAACCAAGAATTTTGATAATGATAATTTATTTTCTTTTATTCATTAAAATGTATAAAACATTATGGTTTACAATCTCCTCCAAATGCAATGTATAAATACCTTCCTTTACACTCAAAACATAAATGAAATGAACTAATTTAATTGCAATAAATTTATCTAACTTTAACAAATGGAGGATCTTCAAAACACCATGGATGAGGACCAAGAAAGAATCCACCAAAAGATAAATGGAAGAGAGATACCTCGCAGGTGTATGAGATCCTCAATCATCATGGATGTTCAAGGCTACTCTAATCAACCCCCAAGCTAAAGAAGAAAATTTGTGGTTCTACTAAACACTCATTTAAATTCATCTAAAAAATCTCACAAAGGTCTCACATGAGACACACATAGATTCTTACAAGGTTTTCTCACAAGGTACATAATGGTTTCAAATAAAGTTTGTCACAAGAAAACTGCTAATTTCCAATTAGGCGTAGCAGGATCTCTATCAATTAAGTAATCTTTATCCTATAAAAATACACACATTCTCAACATAAACCTCACAAGGTACACAAGAATTTACCCAAAGCCATAGAAATAAAATCAATGGAAGCCCCACTAAAAGAACAAGGGTTTGAACTAAATAAATCTTCTCAAATTCATATTGATGCAAATAAAAGTTCGAACCAAACCATAGAGTTCAACACTCAAGCACACATATTTTCATTTACACAAAAGAACATTATTCACTACAAATATTTAATTGGATCGTAAACATGAAAAATAATAAGTTATGCAAGCTCTAAATCATGGCAAGGCACGTATATACTCATTTCATACTTTTCTATGAAGAAAGAATAGAAATAAATGACTTCAAAAAAAGGAAAAATACCTCTCTTTGCAACAAAAATCCATCAAGATAAAGGAAATCCTTTCTTCATGTATCCAAGCCTTTAAATAGCATCCATAAGATTTTGTGTGAGCTCTTCAAAGATCCCAAGCAAACACTAAGAAGGAAGATCTTCTTACAACCCTCAAGAGAGCATCAACATCCTCTTGTAACATACACACTCAAAATGAAAAATAAAAAACCTTTCCCAAGCCCTCAAGAACTCCATTAGTGTTGCACCCCAATTGTGTGTTTACTATTTACTATTACTAGCTAGGCTAAATGTGAATGCAATTTGAATTTTGAATGGGAATAAATTGTGCTTTAACTTTTTTATCAATGAATTATGAATGAATGTTATCTCATTTAAAATTATATAATGGATGCATAAATATGAAATGGATGGTTATTGAATTGGATATTCTAACTATAGTGAAATATTGTGTAAAGCATACTTTATTGAATAGCCAACTACCATGGGAATTTGTTAGTTGGATGTAGGTATATGTTCAATCCTCCAGGTGCAAAGGGAAGTATCACTCAGGAGAAGATCTTGGTCAAGTAACCAATAATGTAAGCTAATTCAACTTACACACACACTCACAGTAGAATGGTTGAGCTAAGTTAATATGTTGGGATTTGGTAAGTCATCCTTAGTATGATGTGTTTGCATTGGTAAGGGTCTTGATTACTGTTGAATGCATGTTTGGTTGATGTTTATTTGTTTAGAGCTTCTAAGTTCTTCCTTATATTAATATGCTTGTATTGATGAGTTGAACACATGTGGAATGTATGTATATGTATACATATGCATGTCAAAGATAGACCATACACATGGACACGTACATGAGACTACATAGGTAGACATACCTATGCACACTTATGAACGAGTTGCTTGTGAGCATGGAGCTATTGAATGGACAATACGACATGAATCTATATATGTATAAATGCATCACACGTTTGTTCCCTATCAACACAATAGTAATTGTGTATGTGCTTTGTGTGCAATCAAATGTGTATATATATGTATATATAATATATACATATATCCATATGTATGCATGTATCAATACGCACGTATGTTTGGAAAATGGACATGCCCATATGAATGTATCAATATACATACACATATATATACATGCACATAGAGGAATATATTTTTATATATATATATATATGTACACAATCGATATAATTATTATTACCATGTGAATGTTAACTTGTTCATTTTCATTGGTAGATCGAATGTATACATACTTTATTGACATGATATATATATATGAATATATATTTATATATATATATATATGTGCTTGGAGATCGATTAACATATGTTATGCTTAGAGGTCGATTTATTTACATGAACATAGGCCAATTTGTATATAACATATACAAAGCATTTAAAGGTCGAACATAACATGTATTGGCATTGAATAAAGTAAAAATTATATGTTATGTATTACACAGCAACAAGGTCGATATGGAAAATATACCAAAGTCGATACTATGGAAATGAGTCTTTATTGTCTAAATAGTGAATTACTTAAGCTGAGAACATATAAAGTGATGGAATATAAGCCACCTCGTTAAGTATTAATGAATGCTTGAGAATAGGAAAAATAAAACAGTGAAGCGAGAATTGGTCAAAGTGCCATTTATGCGCTTAAGCAACTCGTATTTCCCCTGTTTCTTAGCAAGGCTATAACTAATTCAATGTAGAAAGGTATTTCTTATTAATAGTAGACTGATTCAATGAGAATAATTGTGCCAAAATAAATAGGGAGTTGGTTGCATAATTGGCACTAAATTATGAAGTTCTATTTCCTGTAGAAGTCCATTTTGGAAGCAATTCGATTGTCATCATTTGATCATGTGTAGATTGAGCTAGCCTTTTGTTGTTGTCAACCATTGAGATCGATCTATGGCATTATATGTTGAGTATACTCTTTGAATTATTGCCACCCTTTAACTGAGTAGAATGAGTCGATTTGCATGGGAAAATGTGTTGATTGGCATGCCTCTTCTATAGGCTACAAAGTCTCATTTTTCTATATAAATATAGAGGCAACCTCTCTTATTTGGAATGCATTCTTTTGTAAACTTATACTGCTGCATTTAGTATGAGAGTTGTTTACTTTGTGAGCTGAGAGTTATAGTTTGAGAGTTACTTTAAGAGTGCATATTTCCATCTTGAGAGAGAATTTGTATTGAAGTATTGTTTTGGGAGAATTAAGTGAAGCTAGTGAATTGTTGTTGGAAGGTTGTGCAACCAATCAATCAATTGGATTAAGCGTATATAGGCATGAGGATCTAGTCTTCTCTTATTTATATTTATAAAAGATTGTGTTTTGTATGTTTAATTGAGAATACTTGCATTTAGGAATTCATAGCTTTTACTTTGAAAAAGGAAAGAAGTTGTTTTATGCTTTTCTATAAGTGTTTGTATTTACTCCATAATAAGGAGAGATTGTTTTTCATAAGTATAAGTATACTATATATGATTAAGAAAGGATAGCTTATAGGCTATTCATAGTTAAGTTATTTGATTAAATTAGATAGCTTGTAGAGTTACACCTAGGGTTTGATTATCCTTGAAAGGGGGGTAACTCGTATTTATGATTTATGATTTGATATGCTATTAAGTAGTGGTAAAAGGGAATAGGTTGTCTCTAGGGTTAAACACTACCCATTGAAGGATAAACCTATGCATAGGATATAGTGGCCTAAAATCAAATCGAACTTGAGTAGTGTATGTGAGTAGGATGACTTTCACTCGAAATACTGGGTGAGAACACTTTGGCCAAAGTAGTGTGATTTCCTTTGGCTCCACTATCAATTCATTATGATCCATTTATTTGCATGCTAGTCCTAGATTGTGGGTTACAAGTTCTAGTCATGTAGGACACAACACTAAGCTCAGATTGGTTGCCATTACATGGCTAATCTACTAATCTCTTTTTCAAAGGGTAGGGGCATCTATCGAATGATATATGTGTGGGGGACCACATATGAGTTTGTGGTTAGTGGAAAAGCACTTGAGTGATGCTTCTCCTCCTTAGTAGGTGACAAGAAGACCAAGAATTGAAAGAGGTTCCTAGACTATCTATATCTAGTGTTTTGAAGCTCGGTTGAGCTATGTATGTACTTTGTACATATTCTTTGGAATATTGTAATTTTTGGAGTTATTATATTGGAATGGAATCATTGTTGAATATTTTTATGACATCTATGTTCATTTTTTCTCTATAAAATAAATATTTTTTTATGGCAATGGTTAAATTACATAGTTTATTTACTTGCATAGTGAAAACTTAGGATAAATTACTTCATTGAACGATTGACATGTTACATGTGGTATCAAAGCTATTGGGTTTAGCTCTGGAACCTATGGCCTCATCATACTTTTTGTCCAACATTGTCTAATGTTTGGAAATTCTTATGTCAGGATGGTGCATCTCAGGTTAATAGCTAGAAAGTTTGTAATCATAAACGAGCACTACCTAAAGGCCAAGAAGGAAAAAGAGGCCATTGTTCGTACAATTGAGGGTACCAACTACGACAATTCCATCTAGTTAAGGAACACTAAAACCTTCAATAGTAGACTTTCTTGAATTAGTTATGTAAAGAGAAAGATGAAGATGGAGGCTCAATACAACTATTTATCTTTCATATCACCAAAGACGTTTGAGTCTTTGTCACTTTCTAGGGATATGCCCTCGGAAGGGGGTGTCAACCCAATATTTCAATAGTTTTTATTTGATAATCAATACCTTTCATTAGTTTTTTGCATTTAAATCAGTTTATTTAGACATATTGCATCCATATCACATTAATCTTTGAATGTGAACATTGCATTTTGGCCCATCTTTCTCCTTTTAGGTGAAAAACCTAGAAGTGCTAGAAAGACCTTGGATGCCAAAAAAATTATCTACATAGATCTACCTTATTTTTCTACAAAAGTGAACCTTTATATCGCACCTTTAGGATATTATGACACTATCCTAGGTATGAATTGGTTATGGAGACATAGGGCCAAGGTAGACTTCTATGCTAAAACTGTAGAATGCTTAGATGATCTCGGTAATCAAGTGACATTTCAAGGGATACCTAGGGAGGTCAAGATTCATCAAATCTCTCCAATGCTATTGTTAAGTGTTAAGAATAAAGGGTGCAAACTCTTTGTTGTCAAGATGGAAAATTTAGAAGAGTATAAGGGATAAAATTCACAAGAGAATCTTGATAAATTTGGATCACAAAACTTCCAAAAGATGGAAGATGGAGAAATGGATGAAATTGGAATGTCGGATATGGAGAGGTATCCTATTATGAGAAAATTTTCAGATGTATTTCCAGATGAATTACCTAGGTTACCACATAAAAGCATATTTGATTTCTCAATAGATATAGTTCCAGGATCCGAACCTATTTCTAAGGTACCTTATAGAATGATGACAACTGAACTCATGGAGCTTAAGGAACAATTGGATGAATTGTTGTCTAAAGGGTTGATAAGACCAATTATATCACCTTTGAGAGCACCAGTAATCTTTGTGAAAAAGAAGGATGGTAAGTTGCATTTGTGCATAGATTAATGCATGCTTAACAAAGCTATTGTAAAGAATAAGTATCCATTGCTACACATTGATTATCTATTTGATCAAATGAGGAGAGTTGTTATATTTTCTAAGATTGATCTAAGATTTGGATATCATCAGTTGAGAGTTAGAGATGAAGATATCTTTAAAACTGCTTTCAGAACTAGATATGGACATTATGAATTCACAGTTCTACCCTTTGGTTTAACAAATGCACCTACAACATTTATGAACCTTATGAATAACATATTTAGGGATTGTCTAGATAAATTTGTCTTAGTATTCTTAGATGATATTTTGATATATTCAAAGAATGAGGAGGAACATTGTAGGAATTTAGAGATAGTGCTACAAAGAATTAGAGAACATGAGTTGTATGGAAAACTCTCTAAGTGTACCTTCTTCGAGAACAGAGTAGATTATCTTGGACATGTGATTTTAGTAGAAGGTATTTGAGTAGATCCAACTAAAATTAAAGCAATATTAGAATGGCCAGTACCCAAGAATGTATTTGAGGTTAGGAGTTCTATGGGATTAAAGGGATACTATAGAAATTTTTTTGCAAACTTCTCCAAGATTTCATTTTCAATTATTTCTTAACAGAAGAAAGGGAAGAAGTTTGAATGGACAAAGAAGTGCCAAGTATCCTTTCACCTACTTAAATAAAAGTTGACTACTGCACCTATTTTGAAAGTATCAGATCCTGAGGGTGACTTTATTGTGATCACGAATGCATCAGGAGAAGGTTTAGTAGGTGTTCTAATGCTAGAAGGGAAAGTAATTGCTTATGAGTCAAGGAAGTTGAAACCTTATGAGAAAAATTATGTGTCACATGATTTAGAGTTAGCAACCATAGTTCATGCATTGAAAATGTGGAGGCATTACTTCTTAGGGAAACCTTTTGAGATGAAAACCGATCATCATGGATTGAAGTATCTTTTCACTCAACCAAATATAAATGCAAGAAAAAGGAGATGGTTGGATTTAATAGCTAATTATGACTTCAATATTAGTTATATTAAAGGAAAATAAAGTCGAAGACGTCATATTTCCTTGATAGTGACAATTCAAACCGACTTTAAAGGTCAAGTGTTACAAAAGTGCATGATGCTAGGTATGAAGGTTTTCATTTTGAATCTAATGGATTACTTAGATACAAGGGGAGAATGCATGTACCTGACGTAGAGGAGTTAAGAAATATGGTATGGAAAGGAGTACATGAAGCACTGTACTCTAGACACCCTAGAGTGACGAAAATGTTGGCATATGTAAAGCCACTATACTTCTAGATAGGAATGAAAGGAGATGCTATTAGATTGGTGGAAAGGTGTCTTGAATTTCAAAGGTTGAATTCAGAGCATCATCATCCTACAGGTTTTTTATATCCACACGATATATCGAAGAGAAAGTGGCAAGTCATAAGTATGGATTTTGTGCAAGGATTGCCTATGTCAAGAAATAAGTGCAATACCATTCTTGTGGTTGTTGATAAGCTTACTAAGGTAGCACACTTTATACCCAAAAATCTAGCCGATGGAGCACCTATCATAGCAAGGAAATTTGTGCAAGAAGCATTTAGACTACATGGGATACCTAAGAAGATAATTTCAGACAGGGATGCACGAGTCACTTCTAGGTTTTGGCAAACATTGTTTTCTACACTAGGGATTCAACTAAATATTAGCTCAGCATATCATTCAAAAATAGATGGAAAAACGGAAAGGGTAAATCAAGTATTGGAAGACCTACTTAGAATGTATTACATGGATCAACAATACAAGTGAGAGGACTACTTACCTTTGGTGTAATTTTCTTACAACAATTCCTACCGTTCCACAATAAAGATGGCTCCTTTTGAAGCATTATATGGTCAAAAGTGTCAAACCCCTATAATTTGGGATAGACTTGAAGATAAAGTGGACCTTGGGCCAAAAATGTTGGCTGAAATGGAAGAGAAAGTGAGGATTATTAAGAAAAAATTAGCTAAAGCTAACGATAGATAAAAAAGCTATGTTGATGCTAAGAGAGTACCTCAAAGTTTTGTCCTAGGTGAAAAGGTGTTGTTGAGAGTGAAACCTCACAAGAGTTCAATCAAATTTGGGAAATCTTCTAAATTAGCTCCATGATACATAGGACCTTTTGAGATTCTTGAGGAAGTAAATCCGGTAGCTTATCGAATTATGTTGCCACCAGCTCTTGTGAGGATGCATAATGTCATTCATGAGTCATAACTAAATAAGTATGTGCCAAGTGATAATCATGTGATTGATTGGAATGCTTTACATGTACAAGACCCTGGAGTAGTAACTCTTGAGTCTATCAAGGTGCTCGGAATGTGTAAGCTTCACTTGCATAATAGGGAAGTTTTGTAGTGCAAAGTTTAGTGGGACCAGTATACAGAAGACTCTGCTACTTGGGAAGACTATGATGAGATACAATAGAAGTTTCCTCATGTTTTTAATGTATTTGAAAGTACTTCAAATAATATGTTGTTTGTTTGATTAGTTTATGTTGCTACATAAAAATCATTGAGGATGATGATTCACAAGGGGGGGAGTATGTTACACCCCAATTGTGTATTTACTATTTACTATTACTAAGTAGGGTAAATGTGAATGTAATTTGAATTCTGAATGGGAATAAATTGTCATTTCACTTTGTTATCAATGAATTATGAATGAATGTTATCTCATTCAATGTTATATAATGGATGCATATATATGAAATGGATGGTTATTGAATTTGATATTCTAACTATAGTGAAATATTGTGTAATGCATATTTTATTGAACAATTGACTACCATGGGAATTTTTTAGTTGGATCCAGGTATATGTTCAATCCTCTAGGTGCGAGGGGAAGTATCACTCGAGAAGATCTCGGTCGAGTAATCAGTAATGTAACCTAACTGAGCTTACACACACACTCATAGTAGAATGGTTGAGTCAAGTTAATATGTTGGGACTCGGTAAGTCATCCTTAGTATAATGTGTCTGCAATGGTAAGGGTCTTGATTATTGTTGAATGCATGCTTGGATGATGTTTATCTGTTTAGAACTTATGAGTTCTTCCTTATATTACTATGCTTGTATTGATGAGTTGAACACACATGGAATGTATGTATATGTATACATATGCATGTCGAAGATAGACCATACGCATGAAGGAACACGTTCATGACAGTACATAGGTAGATGTACCTATGCATGCTTATGAACGAGTTGCTTGTGAGCATGGAGCTATCGAATGGACAGTACGACATGAATGTGTATATGTATAAATGCATCACACGTATGTTCCCTATCAACACAATAATAATTGTGTATGTGCTTGATATGCAATTGAATGTGTATATATGATATATACATATATCCATATGTACATACATGTATCAATACACACGTATGTTTGGAAAATGGACATGACCATATGAATGTACCAATATATGTACACATACATATACATGTACATAGAGGAATATATATGTATATATATGTACACAATCAATATAATTATTATTACCATGTGAATGTTAACTTGTTCATAATCATTGGTATATCGAATGTATACATACTTTATTGACATGAGATATACACACACATATATATATTAACATATATGTACATATACATATGCGATATTATTGATATATATATATGTACATATATGAATATATATTTATATATATAAATATGTGCTTGGAGATCGATTAACATATGCAATGCTTAGTGGCTGATTTATTTACATGAACATAGGTCAATTTGTATATATTAAATATACAAAGCATTTAAAGGCCGAATATAACATATATTGGCATTGAATAAAGGTCGAATTACATGCTATGTACTACGCAGCAACAAGGTCGATATGGAAAATACACCATAGTTGATACTATTAGAATTGTGAAACAAGCAAAAAACCACGAGCCACAGGATCAAACACAAACAAATACATCTTCCACACAAGAGATCTGCAAACAAATGTATGCAATTAACTTCAACAAGAAAAAGCTACATAAGAGATAAAACTTTCAAGAAGATATGAAAGCTACATATATTCTCCCATTAATAATTACAATGAGATTAATCCTTATAAAAGGAGATCAAGAAACCCTAAAAGGGAAACCCTAGTGTGCACACTTAATAATTAATAAATAATTAATTATTAATGTGCCTAAGTTTAGCTTAAGTAACTCAAGTGATAAGTGACTTAATTAATTAACCAATATGATTAAATTAATTAAGTAAAACAACTAATTACTCTAACACCCCCCTTAAGATGAACTTAGGAAGTAGCTAAAACACTAAGAAAAAGATGCATGAAAGCAAAGATGGGTCCCGACAAACAAGGCCAAGTAAGGTACCCATGTACAAACAAAAGATCTCTATAAAGCGGAGAAATAGAGAAAACCTCGTGGGAAAAAACTCTACTCCAAGAAGAGATCAAAGGTGATTAAAGGACTAAAAAGCCTCAAATCAAAGGAAATGTCAGGAAAAAGAAGAACATGTAGAACATCACAGAAGCATGAAGAAGCTGCAAACTCTATCAAAAGATGACTGCTACGGTGCCGAAGAATCTCCTCTGAAGATAGGATGATCAGGGATCAAGAAGACAACAATCTACATGAGTGCCCTAACGAAACTACTTGAATCAGATGGCAAACAAAGGCAAACACCTGGAATGAAGATACAAATGGCACAAGTACCAATAGTCTAAAGAGCACTAATCAATGAGAATGGAAGATTCCTTCAAGGTGAAACTAAGGAAAGCATTAGCCAAACAGTATAAATATAATGCTGAAAAGGGAGAGGCGTGACAGGTACACTGAAACTGAATGCCAAAAAGTAGTGCATGAAGAGGAACCAAGAGCATCTGAAAGTTGCAAACATGAAAGTACAAGCTGATAGAAAGGATGTGAAACCAAAAGTCACATACGCATGAGAAAGGTATGAAGGCAAACAAAGGAAAACATCAACCCCCATGGCACTTTATATCATATTGCGAGTACAATAAGGCACAAAGTGATGTGCAAGAAACCAATACTACACATACAATGTTGAGGCACTTTATCTCAGTGCGTTTACAAAAGAGAATACATGCAATGTGAGCCCATAATGTCTACAATTTCCAAATAGGACAACATGCTGAAAAAACAATTCTTTTAAGTACAGAAAATGAGGAAACTGGTAGCACCATGATGAAGTACACAAAAAAACATGCACTTAAAAAAAAAACGGTACCCAAAAATGTGTCTGGTTGTAGAAGATATGGCATGTCAAAGTCTCCAAAACGAGAACTAAACAGCTACAACACTGATAAAATACCTGCACCACTGCGAAGAGCACAAAATTCCACCCCATTTCAAAAAAAAATGCACACAAAAAGACCACCGTATGGTTGAGATATGGCCTCTGCAAGTTGAGGTGCAAAATTGAAAAACCCAATGGAGAGGGGCTGAGAAAGGCAAAAGTGATCTCCGCCAAATTTAGGAAAAACACCTCCAGATCTTGGTTCACGTGTAGACGGAAGAATAGGGTCGTACAGGCAAAAAAAATTTGCCTCAAAAATAGCCGACACCGAATATAGGCGAGTTTACAGTCGATATTTAGGTTTTTGGCCACTCCAGACGCAACAGTGAGGTCCGTTTGAGCTCAAAATGCTCTGAAAATTCAAGCACCCCCTGGATTTGACAAAAAAACCTTTTCTTCAAACCCTCACAGATCTGACAAATGAAAGCCAAATTTGACGAAACAAAGGTTGATCTTGACTATTCCGGCAACTCTGGATTCAATGGAGAGGTCTAACTCATGCCAAAACACTTCTAAAAACTTCCTCCTCCAAAATTTGCAAAGAAAGCAAAGGGGATTCAGATCTGAAGCCTGCAACCCTTGTTGAAGAAGAAAACCTCATAAATCGAGAAGGGGTTCGTTGAATCCATGCTCTGATACCATGTTAGAATTGTGAAACAAACACAAAACCATGAGCCACGAGATCAAACACAAACAAATACACCTTTCACACAAGAGATCTACAAACAAATGTATGCAATTAACTTCAACATGAAAAAGCTACAAAAGAGAGAAAACTTTCAAGAAGATATGAAAGCTACAGATATTCTCCCATTAATAATTACAATGAGATCAATCCTTATAAAAGGAGATCAAGAAACCCTAAAAGGGAAACCCTAGTGTGCACACTTAATAATTAATAAATAATTAATTATTAATATGCCTAAGTTTAGTTTAAGTAACTAAAGTGATAAGTGAATTAATTATCCAATATGATTAAATTAATTAAGTAAAACAACTTATTACTCTAACAGATACTATGGAAATGAGTCTTTATTGTTTAAACAATGAATTACTTAAGTTGAGAACACATAAAGTGATGGATTATAAGCCACCTCATTAAGTATTAATGAATGCTTGAGAATAGGAAAAATAAAACAATGAAGAAAGAATTGGTCAAAGTGCCATTTATGTGCTTAAGCAGCTCGTATTTTTTCTATATCTCAGTAAGGCTATGACCAAGTCAACATAGAAAGGTGTTGCTTATTAACAGTAGACTAATTCAATGAGAATAATCACGCGCAAGTAAATAGGGAGTTGGCTGCATACTTGGCGCCAAATTATGAAGTTCTATTTCTTGTAGAAGTCCATTTTGGAAACAATTCAACTGTCATCATTTGATCATGTGCAAATTGAACTAGTCTTTTGTTGTTGTCAACCATAGAGGTTGATCTGTGGCATTATAAGCTGAGTATACTCTTTGAATTTGTTGGTACTGTAA
>VDFB02385584.1:0-24028 GCA_007258455.2 Sequoia sempervirens
TGAATAAATATATTTGATTTTCTTTTAAATTTGAATGTATGATGATGTAAAAGTAAATTAATGTTGTGTAATCTTGAACCAATTGAAATTGACAAAAGGAATTTTTAATTTAAATGTTAATTGACTGCGGAGTCATGCGTAATCTATAATTTTGCAAATTTGGGTGAGAAATTGAACAAGTGATTTTTTGTCTTCATCATCAAGCAAGTTATTTTATTGTCATACTCTCTTGTAGAAGGTTATATTTTGTTTTGTAGGTGGTATTAGGGTGCATGAGCTAATTTTTAGCTCCCACATGTTGTAAAGAGTATTGGGTGGGAGATTGAGAGTGCTATGAGAGCCAAGAGAGATATTTGTTCAAAATGAGAAGGGGAGGGAATAGGAAGAGGTTGACAAGTTGTTTAGAATCATTTTATGTTGTTGTTGTTGACTTGGGAAGGTGAAAAGTGGAAAAATACTTATAAATGGCCTTCAAATGATAAATTATTGTAGGATTCTATTGCAAAGCATAAATGTCCACATGAAGTGCTAGTGTCCAAATAATTTATGCTAAAAAATGATGAGAGAATAGAAAAATATAGGGTGAACACAAAAGAAACATAAAAATGTGACCACAAGAAAGGAAGTATGAGCACTTTGAGAAGGAATAATTTGATGTAAGGAATGGAATGAGCCTAGAAAAACACTAAGAGAATGGATATCAAAGTGGATACAAAACATAGGTGAGATTACAAGGGTATGGAATTTTTGAGGGTATGGAATTTTTGACACTACAATTGGATCACCTTATTTTAAGCCTCTTAAGCTAGGAGAAATACGAACTAGGGTACCATTGACTAGAATAGAGAAGTGAGGAATGGAGATACAACTCCATATCCATTGACATCAGTCATTATTAAAAATTAAAAATTTAAGGACCTTTTTAGAAGCTCCAAATTCACCCATTAGAAACTTTAAAAATGCCTAGTTTTATTATAATTATTTTTCCTTGGATAAGATGAGGGATTAAAATAATTCACATGTTTATATCACACATAAACCATCAAAAAAATTATTCTTCTCAATGAAACCACCTTGTTTTAGAGAGATGGTGTTGGGAAGAAAGGTTTTGAATCTTTTTGCCATATATTTGGTCATAATTTTGTAAATGATATTGCAAGGAAAATTAGTCAAAAATCATTGATCTTGGCATCCATTTTTTCAGGGACTAAAGAAGAAAAGGTCCATTTTATTTCCTTAATCATATTTTAAATTTTTGAGATCATACCAAGTTTTCACTTCTTCATCAATGGTTAGCCAAAAATTGACAAAGAATAGCAAGAAAACCATTTGGACTTGGAGATTTATGCTTAGTCATAGAAATAGAAAGAAAACCATTTGGACTTGGATATTTATGCTTAGTCATAGAAAAAATATCATGTGAACTACTGCCAAGTTGAATGGATTGCTTAAGGAAACATTCATCTCCCATGGAATATGTTTGAAGGTGTTGTATACTCTCTTTTTGAGTCTTTGGGTTCCTATTTGTAAAGTTAGGCAAGAGAGTTTTAAATAAAGATATAGCTTCAAATTTCATAATATGATCTTCTATCCTTCTACCACTACCATTCATAATTGTTCTAATGTAGTTAACTTTTCATTGAGATACAAATGAGCACTGGAAGAACTTCATCCTTAGTTCCACGAAATTGAACCAACCATCTATTAGCCTCATGTTCTAGAGCACAACAAAATATATCTTTAAATAAATTGAAATATGGTAGAAAACCTATAATACACTTGGAAATGATTATTGAAGTTGAAAATAGAGAAATATAAATGTAGTGTTGTAATTTTTGCACAATATTATAAAATGACTTAAAAGACTAGAAAATAATCACAAAACAAAATAAAACAAACATGAAAATAAATAATTTTTTCTTCATATAGGATTTCCTATAGACTTGAGATGTTTTTGCATCAATTAAGAAATAATACGATAAGCCAATACATGAAAAATCATATAAGAAATAATTCATCTCATAAAGTTATATCAATTTAATCATATGTAATGATTATGTCTCTCTAACCATCAACATAATCAATATGTAAATGTAAAAGATGTGATTAAATTAAAATTTAATTGTTAATAATTAAATAACAAAATATCATTTGAGATTAATGTAACTTACAATAATGATCTATTTGTAAAATTCTATTACTAACACTTCATAACAATTAGGAAATAATGAAGGTGAAATATCACAATAAACATAATCATAAAAATATTATTATATGACATCAAAAGGGTACTTAGCATCAAATTCATAATTTGATTAAAAAAGTGATAGAATGATAAGGATAACAACATATGCAAAGTCTTTTATTGTAGTTTTCGTGTTCTATGAAGTGGTGAAGACATCACCATGAATCAATGAACTTGTTTTTGTGAATATCAAGCATAGAATTTGAAGATTTTTGGTTACTCATTTCCAAATGCAAGTCTTGGTTTTCATACCTCAATCCTTGATGGATGTGCAAATACTTAAGCATTTTTTCATGCCTATGCATGGTTAAATATTATTTATCTTCAAAGTAAGCATTTGATATATTCTAAGTCATTTGAATGGACTATATTAGAACTTAACAATCTAGAGATGTATGATTTGTCTCGTGTAACTTGTTGATGAGTTATATTGGTCATGTTCAAACCTACACAAATCATTCTTAATTATACTTGGATAGTTATAGTAAAGATGGAAAGGGACTTCCTTATTCATATTTCAAACTAGAGTTTTATCCCTTATAGGGTATCTCCAAACCAAAATATTACATTTTAGATCATTGGTAAGTTTTTTTTGTTGTTTCATGTTTCTTAATGCCTTGTATTGATTTTTGTATGTTTATTTATGAATGATATATTATTTGAAGGACAATAATTCTTATTTTAAAAGAATGAAGGATGTTTTGAGTAGTTAAAGAGCTAGTATTAGTAATTGGTGAGATAACTAGGAGTATCTTAGTTGGATTATGGATCATTGAGAATGCTCATATACTTTGAAATGCATGTTCATAAAAGATTCACAAGCACATCAAAGTGGATAGAAAATTCAATAGTGAAATGATTAGAAATTAGGATCTTAGGATACTAATCATTATAAAAAAACATAAAATAAATAAAATGAGAATCATACAAGGATAGATTTTATACATTACACAAGATATACATTGGGAAAACCCTTTCAGGTAAAAAACCCCATAAAGCATCTTTTTATTATAACTTACACAACATAGTCTATTAAAAAATAGATTGAACATGGGGAGACTCCTCTACATACTTCCACATGGCCAATAATACCTCTTGTGCATAGTGATATCATTCATTATGCATTTGCAAATTTACACACTCTCAATTAAGAGAGAACCTTCTTAAATATAGGAGAAAGGGTGGAAAATATCTGAAGAGGTTTTAGTCACACCTATTCAATAACCACCATTCATAAATGATTAATAATCTAATAGTTATTAGACTATAATTATTTTAAATGAGATATGCTTAATAAAATATATAATATATAAGGTTTTATAACCTTATATTATAACAAACTCTAAATTTTATAAAGTTATGACCCCTAATAACATTATGTTCTAACAAAACATTATATATCCATAACATTTCTCATTTAGTTTGTGTCAACCTTGGTGAAATATGTTCAATGCAATTATACATTGAAAGTGGCTTGCTCTTGTGCTAGGTTCATCTCATGTCCTAATCCCTATCAATCTTCATTTACTCCCATTTACACCCATTCCCACACATTCATCAAATGTCTTATTAAACCATTTCTACCTACCTCAAAATATTTGATTCCTACCTTGAGATTATCATTTCCCTACTACTCAAGATCAATTAAGTGATGTGCAAGAATGAACCTTAAATTCAAATATCTAGCTTTTCCATTCCTTTCTTCTAGTTGTTATGAGCTAACTTGGTACACTTTTGTGTAGCATATTGTTGTCTTAGTATTTAAAGACATTCAATGCATATATAATTCGTAATTCAAAATACATGTTGAGAATTATTAGATTAAACTTCATTTTTCTAATACACAAAGAATCAAAAATTGCATCATTTGCAAATAAGCCACCTACATGCTTGTGTATGTTGTCTTCAAATTTTTCCCTAGAGCCATAATATCACTCAATCTAGTGATTTGGCCTAGGGAGAGCTTGACCCTAGCAATTCAACATGCTCATCTAAGGTTTTTATAAACACCATAGTCCTTACAACATAGTCAAATATTGAGATCAAAGCGAATAAATTTAAGAAGTCTATGTTTTACGAGTTTGATCCATGCATTAGAGTTCAAATTTGTGGTGTTTGAGATTGAACCTATTATGTGTAGGATTGAACCATAGGGTTTTCTATACCTATTTGGATTCTAAGACCTTCATTAGATATACAACATAGTTAGAATAATTATAAACCAATTCTTTGCTTGATGAACACCTTTTTCACATCATTGGCATTACAATTACATATTAACTCCTCTCATTTGATTATCAAATTTATACTTATTTATCAACCAAAAAATATTTATATAATTGTTTACATTTACTTATTAACATAAGTAAATTTATTCATAAACATGGGTGATTTTATACCCTTACAAAATTATAAATTAGAAAAATATACACACAATAAATATTAGGAAAACCATATTAACACATCAAAATTGTTAACTATATAATTCTCTTTGTTTGGAATTGGTTTATACAATAATTTGATTAATATAGTTAGATATGTTGTTGTATTCATGAAAACCAAATATTCAATAGTAGGTTTGGTTATGACATTTTTCTCTTTCAATGATTTCTAGATTTGATTGTGTGAGAATTTTTGCATCAACGTTTTGGATCACACTCCATGATCCATCATCACGATGAAAGCACATACATCTTTAATTATGACATTTGTTTTCAAATTACATCTCTATTTGTTCAACTACATGAAATGATAAAGAAAGAGAGATATTGAATGTCAATGAAAAGAATGTTTGCTCTCATTATAAACACAAATGAAATTATATTTATGAATTCATTGTTTTTACAACTATTTGTAATTGTGATCTTGTTTATAATATTGTCTATAAAAAAATTGTATATAATTTCGATTTGATCAATCAGATTGTGAAGTATAACTTTTATATACTACTCTATTCAACCTTTTTCAACTACCTTTTATATTATATAATCTAACAACTTTGATCAATGAAAAACAAGTATATAATTCTAAAAGAGAAATACCTACTATCAACTTGCACTTTATTGAGACAAATGAAATGAAATACGCAAACTTTGAGATTCCCTTTAATCCTCTCCCTCTCAAATCACATCCCAATTACTTGTGGTGTGAAAGAAATAATATAAAAGACAAATGAAATGAAATACGCAAACTTTGAGATTCCCTTTAATCCTCTCCCTCTCAAATCACATCCCAATGTCAATCGGGAAGGTTTTCCTATGGAGTGGACTACCAGTGTGGTCATCCCTTTATTTAAAAGTGGTGATATCAATAACCCATCTAACTATCGCACAATTATGGTCAACTCTATCTTTGGCAAGCTATTTGGGAGCATGATTGAACGTAGGATCAGCAAATGGGCAGAAAATGAGGGCAAAAGAGCAAAGGGACAGGCAGGTTTCAGATCCAAGCACTCTACCATCGATCACTGCATCACCCTTAGACACTTGATTGAGAAAATTTGGGATAACCAGGGTGAGGAAGCTTATTGTTGCTTTGTAGACTTTAAGAAAGCTTTCGACACAGTGCCTAGAGACAAATTATGGTCTCGGATGGAAGAATTAGGCATTCCAAATGCATATAGAGCAGCTGTTCATAGGCTGTATGAGAAGGTCAGTGCTAAAATCAGAACAAGTGAAGGTATGTCAGAATGTTTTGACAGTGACATTGGAGTTAAACAGGGCTGCCCTCTATCCCCTACGCTTTTTGGGCTATACATTGATAAGTTGGAAGCGTGGTTAAGCAAGGAAGGCGGGGATGGTATCCATTTGGCAGGTTATGTAGTAAAATTACTTCTATATGCTGACGATCTTATCCTAATCTCAAAAACAGCTCATGGGTTAAGAGAACATCTAAAAGCCCTAGAACACTTTTGTCAGGAAGTTGGGATGCAAGTGAACACATCCAAGACCAAAATCATGATTTATTCATTGAATAGAAAAATTAAACAGCATACCTTTCTTTTTGAAGGCAACCCACTTGATATAGTGAAAGAATACAAATATCTTGGGATTGACTTCCATTATAAGCTCAGTTGGGAAACCTGTAGAACGAAAAGGATACAGGGAGGTTGGAAAGCCTATTATTTGCTCCAAAATAGGTGTAGAAAAGCTGAACTTTGGGATTGGAAAACCAAGAAAACCCTTTTTGGTTTACTTGTCACGCCGGTTGTGCTTTATGGGTGCGAAGTGTGGGGAAGCAACACATCAAAGTGCAGTTGGAGACAGATAGAAAGAATCCAGAAACACCTAATAACAAATAATCTCAAAGTTAAAGCTACTGTTCCTTATGAAATCCTGCTAGCTGAGGCGGGAGCTTTTCCTTTGGAAGCTTCAGCGATAACCCGGTTGTTAAGTTATCTAAAAAAGGTTGAAAACATGGATAACCACCGGTGGCCCAAAACGGTTATGGAGGAGATTCTAGTCCGAAGAAAGAAAACATGGATGAAACAGAACATCAAGTGGCTGAACAAGTGGAACATCAAATTACATGAGTGTCCTGACACCAACAGTGAAATAAAAATCTATGTGAAGGAAAAATTCAGGACTGCCATGTGGTCAAATCAGATCGGACGAAAAAAAGCATATTACATCAAAGAGTTTAACCCAGCTAAGGAACATGGTGAAAAACCATATTTAGGTGCAACTATTAAAGGGAAAGCGAGGCTATTAATTGCTCAATTGAGAACGGGGTCCCACCATCTTAGATGTGAGACTGGTAGGTGGAAGACTCCTAAGGAAACTTGGGAAGAAAGAACGTGCTTATTTTGTAATAAGGGAGTGGTGGAAACGGAGTGGCACTTCGTCATGGAATGCACAGCGTACGAAAATATCCGTAATCAGTACTCAAGTATTTCAGATGTGGGCAATATGCAGCAGTTATTTGAGGAGGATAAGATAAATCAGACGGCTAGCCTCCTAGTCAAAATTAATAGCAGGAGATCTGATCTGGAGAAGAGTCTGGAGACAAACTAAGTTGTTGAGTGTCTCGGTCCCATAGGCTGTTTAGTCTCGTGGACGTCATTAAAATCTTTCATTCATTCATTCATAAAGAAAACTACAATAAACCCATTAGGAGATCGGATATGATTCTTCATTATTACTTGAAGATATATTTGAATATCTACCTACCTAGTTGAAAAAGACATAAATCAACGAATGCTTCTTTTTATTTTCTTTTTTGGAACCAATGCTTTAACATACGGAATTTGTGTCCGTTTCCGATAAGGGTGGGTCCCTCTCACTTCTACATAAATATGAATCGAATTGCTACGTTTTAACTCAAGGTAAAGATGTTGGTTGGCATTATGTTATAATTGTGTTGTGTTAATGGGTGGAGGGAGGTTAAATAACTTTAATATGTGTTAGCTTAACAATAAGTTTAAGAGTTGGGATGAAAATATGAGTATGTTTAAAACTTCAAATAAATTTAATAATAAAAAGAAAGAATATTTTGGTATCGAGGAAGAGGAGAGAAATTTGATTTTGACAAATAATTGTTACGTGTAATTTGATGTTGCATTCCAAAATTAAGATTGAGTAGGAATTTTGACTACTTTTACATAAGTAGCTTTGACTATTTGTAAAGATGTAACATGATAATTGGAGTATATTTGTATACTTTTGAACCTAAAGTATATTTACATGATTATATATTTGTAGGGTGTGGCTTGGAGTACCAATAGATTGTCATTATTATCGAGGAGAAAAAACCTAGATCTTTGATTGTACATTGTTATGGTGTATGTTGACTCAATTTGTTCAATGCTTGGTCGACTACTTTTTCATGTTCTATGTTGTGTTGGCAAAATGTCAATTTTACACCAATAGAATGGCATTACTATCAACGAGATATTAAATTGGTTAGAATGCTCATTGATAGATGTATCCCTCCATCTTTCATGAGCATTTTTATTTCAATACTACCTATGTTTTATTAGGTGAACTAAAATTATACTTGTAATTGTTGCTCCTAATAATTAGGTGAGCTTAGATTATTTTTCCCATAGTTTTTTTAGATTTTAAACAAATTTGTCAAAAATTTATTATATCTATAAAAAAATGACACTCTAAAACATTGACTACTATTATTTCTAAATCTAAATAAGAACACATAATATTTAACTATATATAATATTTAAAATACCTAAACTAACTTATTTTAAATAAACATTTATTACTACAAAATAAAAAAATTTAAATTCATCATAAAATATATAATATAATTAAAAAAATCAAAATTTTAAAAACATATATTTTTCAATATAAACTATTTTCATATTATAAGAATATTATTTTCCACTTTATCATTTTTTGAATAAACATAATTTTACCTCTTCACATGAAATGTAACACCTCTACCCATACTCTTATAATTTTCATGTAGGTTTAATTCATGAAGTGAATAATTCAATGCTTTCATAAACATGAAAATAAAAAATTTCTTTTCCAATAACATATTTTGCTTACTACATAATAATTTCATATAACCTTGCATAATTGAAATAACATAACCTAAACTTCATGTAAACAAAACTCATCATTTCAAATACGATTTATAAATAGAATTCATAACCATATAAACAATTTCATAATTACAAAGAGAACAAGGTCAAGATATCCTTATCTGGATTACTCTTCTATTTCACAAGCCTCAACATGTCATTTTCCAGAGGGAGAGCATCACCCAAGCGCTTTACCTCCAACCACAAACCGGCGGTCCCCGCACACCTTCCTAACTAGAAGTGGCCCTACCCTTCGACAAAGAGCATAGTATAGGAACCTCTAGTATTTCTATCTAAGTATATAGTGTTGTGTCCTACATAATGTGTATGGTCATACAACTATGGATACCTTCCAACTATGTATGACACTACTAAAAAGTTATGCAAACCTAGAGTACAATGAACTGATAAGTGCAAGCAGCGAATTTTACACTTTGGCCAAAGTTTTGATATATAATCATCCACTTTCTAAGGAAGCGGTGTCGTAAGTTCACCCACCTTTAACTCGACTTGGAAATCTTACTGATCTATGGTTAACTCTACTTTTGGTTTGACCCAAAGGTTAACTAACTCAAATATAATCTCTTTCAATAGTGATGACTTCACTAGTGTCGACTAATCAACCAAGTTGGTTACACACTCTTTGACTTTGAACACCCATGTTACATTCACATAACATTCTAAGCATTGGCAACTGCCACTTGTTCAAGTCCTTTCTTCTAAGTCGATAATCGACTTGACTAGTTATCTTCTTCTTACTAGAATACCCAAGTTACGTTCTTGCAACAATCAGGATCTAGGCAATTGCACTTATTCAACTCTGTATTTTTAACCATGGGAGTAACTGCTCTCCTATTTTGTGCACAATTAGTCAATTCTATTGACATAGTGTCATCGACTAGACATAACTGGTCTCAATCTAAAAGTACTGACAATATGTCAATATGTATAATAATCTATTATTAAAATTAAATTGAAGATTACTTCTTTGTATTAAAGTTTCAATTGTCAACTGTTTATTCTTTGGCTCCATTCCTAAAGAACTCCACAACTGATTATTTAACTTCTGACAACTCAATTGAGAACCATCTGAATAATCTCTAGATTCCTCACAGGTTTCTTCCAAGTTATCCTTTGCATGTTTTATATGGTACCTATGTTTGTATGTATATAGACATTCATATATCTATCCTTCCATATGACACACATATCCTCATATTAAATGTATGATAAGTTTATATCCAAATTGGAGAATATTTTCTACATGATAGTTTTCTATGCTTCTGCATCTTAGAACCTCCTAGCACTAAGGCCTTTGATTAATAATGAGAGGATAAAGTCCTCTATCCAAGAAATGTGATTTTCAATGAGTATGTAATAATAATGACTCTTGGTCTATTATGTAATATGATAAGTTTCAAAAGATAATAAAGACATTATTACGTTTCAAAACCTTACCACTGAAATACAACATAAATCTATTTGATAACAATATAATAAGACATTGTCTCATTGGGATAAATATTATACTTCCATACTTAGCTATTCTTCTCTACTTTGGTCTAATAAGCTAGTTGTTTTGGTTAAACATGATGACTTAGAGAGTATTAATCTATTGCAAGTATGAAGGTGTTGTCATTGATGTCAACTGGTTGTCATTGTCGTTGATGTCATATAAGTTGGTTAGTGATTGTATGTGTCGAGCATATTGAGAAAATTGTAATAAAGAAGGTTTGCAGGTTGTACATGCATAGTTGAGATGTTGATGAAGTGTTGTGAGTACATGGACTTATCCTTATGTTGCTATGTCTAGAGGTGTGTTAGAGTGAATTAATGTGCTGGAATGATGTCTTTGGTACTTGGATTCCAAGTGCTTTTGAGAAAATTTGATATATAGGGAAAATAGTGTCATGCAGGTATTCAATGTATGCTTCGGGATGTGCTTTTTATTGCTTCTATGCTTGTGCAGTTCTGACATATTGTTCATGATTGTTGGTAGTTGCTATATCCAAAATTTGGGCTTCTGGATCGTCATACAGTGCAAGATATTTTCACCAGTATGTGAACTGTAAATTTCAGTATATCTAGTTTTGGTCTGCGAGAAATGTAATTGCACCAGATTTCTTTGAATTTTGGTTTCATGACTTGCAATTATGAGAATAAGTTGATAAGGTCGTGTTCAAGTGAATTTTGTTGTCTGAAAAGATTGGATCATGTTAAGGACGTGTATGCTTAATTGTTTTATGTGTTTTACACGGGTGTTGGTCGACCTTGTGTTAAACACTACTTACAAAGATTATAGAAGTGTGTCGAGGCGTGTTGGGACTTATTTAGGTCCTCATTAAGAATATGTATGGGTCACCCTCATTTTAAATTTCACCATAAAATTTTTTGGCACTAACCTAATTAAAATTTTTAAATGCAATTTGTGTATGGTCGACCTTGGAATGGTTTCAAGGTTGAAGATGGTGTAAGTACAAGTTGAGATGTTGGTGAAAGATAAGATAGAGTCAAGTTAGATGAGAGATAGTGTGTAATGCGATTTTGAGCTGATCAATGCAAAATTCAAGTGTTGAGTTCCTAAAGGCAGTGAGCTGAAGGTGTACTCTATCTTTCAAGAATATCTACAAGTGTGTGAGTGAATTGTGGTGGAATATCTATTAAATTGAGATAGTTTTCTCTATGTAACAATCCTCTTCTATCTTCTTTATAATTATGTGGTATTGAGCCCTTCAAGCAGTGAGCCCTCATTGGAAAGTGTGTCATGTCTTGGCAATGAGCCTTTCTAGTAGTAAGCCTTGTATTCGGTTTTGGAATTCTTTATATTGTGAGCTAATCCTCACCATGGTTTTTACCTCATTGGGTTTTCCATGTAAATCTGGTGTTATTATGTGCATGGTTTTATTACTTTCAGTTTCTATTTCTGCACTTAATGATTCAACACATTAACAAAGTAAGGGTTTTGTGAATGCTAGCTGATCTAACTTCTAGTGAGAGTTTTAAAGTTTAAAAATTGCTACAACTGATTCACTCCCCTCTCAGTTGTCTTGTTCAAAAATTGGTATCAGTGCAAGGTTCCTTGGAGAAGATCTTAACCACTTAAGGAACCTATGAGATGGTGAACAAGATAACTATTGAGTGCCCTAGGTTTGATGGAACTGACTATGCATTGTGGAAGGCGAAGATGGAAGGATATCTGGCATACTGTGGATATGAGATTGAAAAGTCTATTTGGAACCAGTATGTTGCTCCTGCTAATGGTCCAAGTACTACTCATGAGATCAAAGCGCATGAGATCAACAATAAGGCAAGGTTTATTATTGTTAGTTCACATTTTGAATTAGTTAAAGTTATGAATTTGGAGACTACTAAAGAGGTTTGGGATAAGTTGGAAAGGATGTATGAAGGAGATGAAAATGCTAAACAAGAAAAGTTGTAGAACTTGGAGGTGCAATTTGAGATCTTGCGAATGGGCGAAGATGAGAACATAAAATCCTACATGCAGAGATTTGATGAGATGATAGGTGGAATGAGAGGACTTGGTGCACAAATTGATGAATCTAGGATAGTGATGAAGGTACTCAGAACTCTCCCTAATATATACAATGAAAAGGTATCTACTATAGAGGAAATTGTGGATTATAATACTTATACTAAAGATCAGTTGATTGGTACTCTAACTTCATTTGAAATGAGAAAGCTTGGTTTAAAAATGGAACAAAGACAAAAACTACATTCAAGGCTGAAAAAGTGGAAGATCCAAATGAAGACAATCTTGATGAAGTGGAAGAAAATTTTGTAAGGAAAATGAAAAAGGGCTCCAATAAGTATCAAGGTAAATTACCATTCAAATGTTTTATCTATGGAGGAATAGGTCATTATGCTTCAAGGTGTCCAAAAAGAGCTGAAAGAAATCTAGACAAGATAAATAAAATAAAGGAAAAATGGTCAAAAGAGAATATTATGTCAATGAAGATGCTGGTATTTTTGGTGATGCGTTTGATTATGGAGATTTTGATGATAATGAATTCTTGTTCCTAGCTTTAAAAGATGAATCTACTACTGCTAACACTATAACATGTGTGAAGGAAAGTGCTTTGGAGAAAATTGAAGGTCTTGTGGTATTTTCTCTTCATACTAAACAAGAAGAGAACTACTGGGTCATTGATAGTGGCTGCTCAAATCACATAACTGATGGCAAAAGTAAGTTTGTTAAACTTGAGAAATATGATGGAGGCTTAGTTAAGTTTTGAGATGATTCTGGTGCGAAGATCTGTGGGATAGGCTCAATTAGTTTTGATGGCAAGCGTAATATTGCTGGTGTCTACTATGTTAAGTGTCTGAGACATAATCTCTTGAGTGTTAGAAAAATGTGTAAAAAGGGATATAATCTTGTGTTCAAGGATGAAAAATGTGAAATCAGAAAAGGGTCCGAAATTGTGATTGTTGCTAGTAAGAAGACTAAAGGAAACATCTATCAACTTAAAGGTGTTGATGGACATTGCTTTATGTCTCATATTAATGATAGTTGGATATGGCACCAGAGCATGTGTCATATGAATTTTGACATGGTGAGAATAAGTGTAGTACAAGCTGTGAGAGATTTACCAAGGATTACAAAACCTATTAATGCAGTCTGCAAGGATTGTCAGTTTGGAAAGCAAGCTAGAAACAAATTTAGGTCAAAGGAACAATCTACTACCACTATTGGATTTGATTCATACAGATCTTTTTGGTCCTACAAGGGTTAGAAGTCTACAAGGTGATAGGTATTTTATGATTTTGATTGATGATTACTCTAGAATGACACAAGTTAATTTTCTTAGAGAGAAATTTGATGCATTAGAAAAATTCAAGGCATTTAAGGCAATGGTTGAGAATGAAGCAAATTTGAAAATAAAATGTTTAAGGTCTAACAGAGGTAGTGAATTCACCTCCAATGAGTTTAACATGTTTTGTGAAGCCCATGGAATAAGAAGACAATTGTCTACCCCTAGAAATCCTTAGCAGAATGGAGTATTTGAAAGAAAGAACAAGACAATTCAAGAAGTTGCTAGATCAATGATAATAGAGGCAAGTCTACCGAAAGTTTACTAGAGAGAAGAAATTCACACTGTTGTTTATGTGTTCAATTGAGTTCAAGAAAAAGCTAATAGAACTAAGACCCCCTATGAGCTATGGTCTGGAAGAATTCCTACTGTCAAGTATTTCAAGGTATTTGAAAGCATATGCTATATCAAAAGAGATGAAGAAAATCTAGGAAAGTTTGATGCTAGGTGTGATGAGGGTATTTTCCTTGGATACTCTACAAGAAGCAAGGCTTATAAATGTTTCAATAAAAGGCTGAGAAAGGTTGTAGAAAGCACAATTGTCAAGGTTGACAAAGCATTGAAGAATTCAATTGAAGTTGATCGATATGTATTAGATGAATCTGATTGCAGAGAAGTAGAAGAAGTTGTTGAAGAACAAGAAGTGCAAAATGAAGAAGAAGAAGCTCCAAAAAGGGTTCCTAAAACCCCTAAGTATGTGCAAAAGAATCATTCAGAAGATCAGATCATTGGAGACAAGAGGAAAGTTGTATTGACTAGAAGAAAAGTTGTTGAAGTTTAGGTAAATTATTGCTTACTTTCTGAAGTTGAGCCTATGACAGTAAGGCATGCAAAGATGAGAATTGGATGAAAGCAATGAAAGAGGAACTTATGTAAATTGAGAAAAATCAAACTTCAGGATTAGTTCCTAGACCAGTAAACAAGAACATAATGGGAAGTAAGTGGGTTTTCAGAAACAAAATGAATGAGAATGGAGAAGTAGTAAGAAACAAGGCGAGGCTTGTGTGTAAAGGCTACTCACAAGTGGAAGGTATAGATTTATAGGAGACTTTTTCTTTTATGGCTAGAATGGAATCTATCAGAATACTTTTGGTATTTGCTGCTCACAAGGATTTTAAAGTTTACCAGATGGATGTGAAGTCCGCATTTCTGAATGGTGAGTTAGAAGAAGAATTCTACATGATACAACCAGAGGGATTCCAGTTGTTAGATCAACCAGATATGCTCTACAAATTGAAAAAGGATTTATATGGTTTGAAGCAAGCTCCTAGAGCTTGGTATGCAAGTTTGGATAGATACTTGATTCAACAAGGTTTCAACAAAGGTACGATAGATAGCAATTTACATTTCAAAATTGAATATGAAAAGATGTTGATAGTAGTTGTGTATGCACAAATGGCATTATCTTTAGAGGAAATGAAAATATGTGTAAGATGTTTGTTGAAGAGATGCAAAAAGAGTTTGAAATGTCTATGTTTGGTGAGATGAATTTCTTCCTTGGATTGCAAATCAATCAAACAAATAAAAGGAATTTTTATTTCACAATCAAAGTATGCAAAATAAATGTTGAAGAAATTTGGGATGGATGGTTCCAAACCGCTATGCACTCCTATTGTAACTAGCTAGAAATTGAGTAAGGATGATGATTCACCTAAGGTTGATCAGAGAAAATACAGATCAATGATTGGAGGATTGCTATATTTAACTACTACCAAACTAGATATTATGCATACAATTTGTATTGTGGATAGATCTCAAGAAGATCCTAAAGAAACACATGTTGTAGCTATCAAGAGGATACTTAGATATCTAAATGGCACTCTGGATTATGGCTTACAGTATCCTAATGGTGCAGGAGCATATGATGGATTATATGCCTCCATGAGGCAACTTTAGCATTTTAGCTTTATTTTGGTGTTTTAATCATGTAATAAGGTCTAAGAGACCATGTTGAACTTGTTTGTGTCAGTTTTGAGGCCTAGGGGGTAATTTTTGAGTCATATGTCAAATATTGGAAAAATTGTCAATCTTGTGAAATGTTGTCATATTGTAAAAATGCAAGAAATGGAATATGAAGGGTCAAGTAGTTAGGGAGTTTGAGTCTTTTAATATTTTTATAAGGTCATGATAGACCATGTGTGATGTAATAGGAGTCACTTAAGTCTTTTGGGTTCAAAGTTGCAAATATTGCAAAAACTTGTAAAAAGTGTCATGTTAAAAGTTGCAAAAATGCAAAAACAAGGAAGATCAATGGTCATGAAGCTTAAAAGTTACTTGAGGTCAGTTTGTGAGTTATTTTTTGGTTGGGAAAAGTTTAAAAATTCTGGAGGAACTCAATGTAACTGTTGGGTGTTCATTTTGGTGAAAAAAATAATAAAATACTCCAATTTTTTGTGTTTTCCAGAAAAAACTATTGCTCTAGGCCATTGTACATCCTTGTACAGGTTTTTTTTTCTCCCAAATGCATTGAAATTGGTGGGAAATAGGACTAAATTCATTTTTGTTTTTGTTTGATTGAAATCCATAAATTTTGAAGCATTTTATGGTCATTTTACTGTAGGCGACCTGTAACACAAAATTTGTGGTTTGAGAGCAATTAAAATGAACTAAAAACCCATTCCACTAGTAGATTTGTTTGAAACTTGGTGGAATGGGGGATTTAAGGTAGGTTTTGATGGTCATAGGGTTTTTAAGCATAGGGAAGGAGTTTTGGGGAGATTTGAATGCTGCCCTAGGGGAATTTTTATGAGTTTTTGCTTGAATTTGACAGCTACAAGTTGGGTTTTGCTACAAATGCATTGGTAAAGGTTGGGAAATGATTGGAATAGCATAGGAAAACCTATTTTTATTTTTTTGAATATTTTTTGAAGATTTTTGAGGCATGGAGTATAGAAAACCAATAAACCCTCTTTGTTTCAAGTAAGAATTTGGCCTAAGGCAAGGGTTTGGTGTGTTGGCAATCTAATAGTTGTTTTTCCTATGAGAAATTGTTGATTCAAAGGTTTTGGAGTCTAGTTGAAACTCAACAATTGATATTTGTGGTTGGTAGAAGGTATGGTTAGAGGTTACTTTGCAAAATAGGCCTAATTGGCTTAAAGAGGACAACGTAGCATTAATTAATTGAAGGATATGTTCCAAAATAAAGGTACATGTTTTTGAGATATGTTGAAGTATGGCATAATGGGTATTTGAAATGTAATTCCACTTGTGGATTTGATGAGTGTTTGGAAAGATATGCTTAATTTGCACTAGTTGGAGTACTACAAGGAAATGAGTGAGGATTATGAGTGGAACAACAAATTGTTGTTTTGTGTTTGAAGATTTTTTGAGTTTGGTCAAGTTGTGATTGTAGAAGGATTTGGAACCCTGCTCTGCATCACCTAACGATACTGATTTTACACTAAGAGCTTATATAGATGAAGATTGGGAAAGTTGCACTGATGATATAAAAAGTACAAGTGGTGATGCATTCTTTCTTGGATGCAGATTGGTGTCATGGTTAAGCAAAAAGAAAGATTCAGTTTCCTTATCCACTACAAAGGCTGATTATATTGTTGCAGCATCTTGTTGCACACAAATTTTGTGGATGAGATAGACATTTAAGGATATCAAAATAATGTATGATGATCCCATCTCTTTTTTCTGTGATAATACAAGTGCAATTAACATTTCAAAGAATCTAGTGATGCACTCAAGGACAAAGCATATATCTATCAGGTATCACTTTTTGAGAAAGAAGGTTATGTAGAATGAAGTAAAGCTTGAGTATGTACCTACAAAGGATTAGATTGCTGACATATTTACTAAGGCTCTTCCTAAAGATACTTTTGATTATCTCTAGGAGAAGTTAGGTATTATTTCCCCTCCTTTCTTGAACTAGATGCATTAGTCCAATGAATCTATGGATCTATCTTTCTTTTGGATTGATGTTTGGTGGCTACCTCTTAGGGGGAGTAGGTAGTGTCATATGTTGTCATTGTGGAGTTGATTGGGTGTACTCCTAAGGGGGAGTATTCAGTATTGGTAAAGTTCTTTGTGACAAAGGGGGAGAATAATGTAAAATATCTTTTGCTTTTGCCATTGATTTAAAATGGGGAGAAAGTATCATGTGAAAAAGTTTATCTACACAAGGGGAGAGAAAGTAAAATAAATTAGGAGATTGATAGTTCAAAGTTGTCTTTTCTTTGATGGTTTTTCACATCATGTGTTTCCATCAATGACAAAGGGGAGATTGTTGCAAGTATGAAGGTGTTGTCATTGATGTCAACTAGTTGTTGTTGTCATTGATGTCATGGAAGTTGGCTAGTGATTGTATATGTCAAGGATATTGAGAAAATTGTAATAAAAAAGGTTTACAGATTGTACATACATAGCTGAGATGTTAAAGAAGTGTTGTGAGTACATGGAGTTATCCTTATGTTGCTATGTCTGGAGGTGTGTTAGAGTGAAGTAATGTGCTAGAATGACGTCTCTGGTACTTGGATTCCAAGCATGCTTTTGAGAAAATTTGATATATAGGGAAAATAGTGTCATGCAGGTATTCAGTGTATGCTCCGAGATGTGCTCCATTTGCTTCTATGCTTGTGTGGTTCTAACATATTTTTCATGATTTTTGGTAGTTGCTATATCCAAAATTTGGGCTTCTAGATCATCATACAATGCAAGATATTTTCACCAGTATATGAATTGTGCATTTCAATGTATCTGGTTGTGGTCTAGGAGAAATGCAATTGCTTTGGATTTGTCTGAATTTTGGTTTCATGACTTGCGATTATGAGAATAAGTTGATAAGGTCATGTTCAAGTGAATTTTGTTGTTTGAAAAGATTGGATTATTTTAAGGATGCATGTGCTTAATTGTTTTATGTGTTTTTCACGGGTGTTGGCCGACCTTGTGTTAAAACACTACTTATGAAGATTATAGAAGCGTGTTGAGGCATGTTAGGACTTATTTAGGTCCTCATTAAGAATATGTATGGGTCACCCTCATTCTAAATTCCACCATAGAATGTTTTGGGGAACTAACCTAATTTAAATTTTTAAATGCAATTTGTGTATGGTCGACCTTGGAAGGGTTTCAAGGTTGAAGACGGTATAAGTACAAGTTGAGATGTTGGTGAAAGATAATATAGAGGCAAGATAGATACAATATAGCGTGTGTGATGTGAGTTTGAGCAAATCAATGTGAAATTCAAGTGTTGAGTTCTTGAAGGCAGTGAGCTAAAGGTGTACTCTATCTTTCAAGAATATATGCAAGTGTGTGAGAAAATTGTGGTGGAATCTTTGTTGCATTGAGATAGTTTTCTCTCTGTAACAATCCTCTTCTATCTTCTTTGTAATTCTATTGTAGTGAGCGCTCATTGGATAGTGTGTCCTGTCTTGATAGTGATCATCTCTGGCAGTGAGCCTTTATATTCGGTTTTGGAATTCTTTATATTGTGAGCTAATCCTCACCATGGTTTTTCCCTCATTGGTTTTTCCATGTAAATTTGGTGTTATGTGTGCATGGTTTTATTACTTTCAGTTTTTGTTTCTGCACTCAATGATTCAACACATTAACAAAGTAAGGGTTTTGTGAATTCTAGTTGATCTAACTTCTGGTGAGAGTTTTAAAGGTTAAAAATTGCTACAACTGATTCACCCCCCTCTCAGTTGTCTTGTTCAACATAATCTTTCTCTTTAAGCTCTCTTGAATAGATATATTAACTCAATATCATGTAAATCAAACATGATTTTAACAATGTTTTTAAAAGAAAACTACTTTGATCTAACCAACTCATTGTAGTAGTTCTTATTGGAATTTTGCATATATATGCTAATATTTTCGTACATGCATTTGTATACTTTCTCAAACAACCGCACATTGCACATAGCAATAGAAAAAGCAAACTTAAAATAATGAAATAGCTTTTATCATATTTTAAAAAAGAAAGGAGAGTCATTTAAATCATTCCTATAATTAAATAGCTTGGCTTTAATTTGGTATTCCTTACTTCAAATATGCACTTTTAACTCAGTCTTAAACCTATTTTCCTATCAACTTTAACACTCAACACTATCCTTGCATCGCTTTCTTGATTCTTTTGCTATTAGTCTATAAGTATTGAGCAATCTAAATATGATTCAATCAAGCTATTCTCACTCTATGGCATGTTGATATGTAGTTTGTAAAGCTCTTCTTGATATGTTAATACTTTCCTCAAAACTCACGATATGTAGCTCTCCCAAAGATTACAAAACTAATCCACCACCAAAGAATGAGCAACTAATAACTATTTATACTAAAAATGGTTTACTAAAGATAGAAAACAATTTAACTTGGAGGCTCGAAAATCTCTCCAAATGCCACGACCCGCCTATACTCTACCAAACATGAGGAAAGCTTCCCAAAACCAGTCGACTATGCACTTTGAATTGCCACAACTAGCATTTGAATATGTCAAAGAAATTGACAATCCTCTTCTCATGAATGCAGTTATAGTTAATGAAAATTTAGTTTCAATTGGTCTTCAAAACTTATTTGAACTCTTCCTTTTAGTGCCACGAATAGCTTGGAAAAATTAACGATTTGTTGTTTTGTTGTTTATTGTTTCAAAAAAAGTCTCTTGAATGGCATGTTGGTATTCAAATTTCATTCAAACTCTCTTTATTTACCAACTGCCCAAGTCATGGGATTCCTTTTTAATAGGAACACATGCAAATAGCCTCCCATATGCCACCCTATCGTGGTTTTTCAAATAGTTTTTCTAATGTAACACTCAGCCACTACATGGAAATGATAATGATTTGATAAAAGCATATGGTGGCACCTAAATTAGGCATCCACTCTTCACTTATTTATAAAAACATTAAGCCTTGCATATGTGTGGCATTATAGCCACTTATCATGGCTTTCAAAATAATTTAAATATATTAATATATAATTATATATACGATTATATATATTTATACATTTCATTTAATTTGTATACACATATATATTATTATCTATATATATTCATACCTACATACATACATATATGTGCTTCGTCTTATGTACATACATATATATATTTCATATACATTATTTAATTATACAATACATGTTATATATGCTACTTACAAAGGATATTAGCAATTTAATTTAATTTAATTTAATAGTCAAGGAGGATCAAAGACAACCAAAAATATAATTTTACCTAATGGCTAAAACCCTATCAACTTAGGTTCAAGACTTACCCAAAAAAAACTCAAATTGACTTGACGAGGTTCCACTAATCTATCCAAGTGAGTATGTGTGTCTACTTAGTTAGAATTACCGAATGTTCCAATACTAATCTCTTCTCCTGGGTGATACTCTCCCTCCCCCTCTGGAGGGTTCAAAGTTTCTTGCATCCAACTTAGAGAAACATATTCATAGTTAGTTGATAACATATAAATCGTAATCACAATATAGCTTAAGCATCATTTAAGCATTTAAAATTAATTTCATCACATGGCATATGCATACATTTCATTCAACCTATCAGATACCATCATGACATAATCTTGAATTAAAATCATATTGAACATAACAGTTAAATTAATTGGGTAAATTAACATTGGGTGTAACATATCCTCCCCCATAAGGATCATCATCCTTGATGACTCAAAGTATCATAGCATATATATAATCAAATAAAGGTTTTACTTTCAATTTTCAAAATCATGTAAGTGATGGGGAAATTTTTGTTTAATCTCATCATAATCTTCCCTCGTAGCATTGTCCTTGGAAAACTAGTCCCACTGGACCTTGCATTGAGTGACTTGGCTAACACATAGGTAGAACTTGCATGATTCAAGTACTCTTTCTCCTCTAAGAACTATCCTGGTATATGCTTAACATCAACATAGCTCTTTTTCCTATCATTCTTCTCTGCTAATTTCTCTTCTTGATCAGCCTGGTCTATATTTCCATTTTTGACAACATTTCTAGACTAAAGCTAATCCTACCTTCTAGCTTATCCTAGCCTATAAGAATTTGACAATTTATTTTGTTTAATGTTTCAAATGGGTTTAAATTATCACAAAATGATAGAAATTGTTGTAATAAGAAAATCCTACAAATCCACTAGGACTTGGTTTACCCTTTTTGTCTAACCATCTGTCTTAGGGTGATAAACTGAACTTATATACAACTGTGTTTCCAATGAGGTGAATATGGTTTACCAAAACCTTAACGTTACACATGCATCCCTATTTGAGATAATCTTCTCAAGATCACCATACAACCTAGACACTTCCTGCACAAATTTGCAAGCTATGATGGGTGCCCTACTTATTAAATTTCCTAGAATGATATGGGCTACCTTGGTGAGCTTGTCCACCACTACTAAAGTAGCATTAGGCCCATCCTTTGACATATGAAGACCTTATACAAAGTCCATACTAATGATTGGCCACTTCCTCTTTGGAATTTCACGAGGACATAAAATTCCTAGCAGGTGATGATGTTCTACTTTCACCCTTTGGCACTCTAGACAACTCGCTACAAACCTTGTAGCATATCTTTTTATTCCTTTATAGAATTATAGTGGTTTCACATCAGCGAAAATTTGTGCTACTCCAAGATGTCTTGAATATGGTGCAGAATGAATTTCCTTCCACAAAATATTCCTTAACTCCTCAGAGTCTAGTACATACATCCTTCCTCTAAATCTTAGCAGTCCATTTGGTTCAAAATGGACCCCATCATACCTCAAATCTTGAGGATCGTCCATGCGAGCTTGTCTGACTTGCTCATAGTTTTTATCTCCCTTGGACTTTTGCAATACTTGATTCTTGAAATTAAAATGTATAGATATCATCAAGGAGATATTCCTCCTTCAACTTACAAAATATGCAACTCAATTTTCTTTTCCCTTTAAATAATTGATTTCAAAATCATAATTTGATATTAGCTCAAGCCATATCCTTTAACGAGAATTTGGATTTGGTTAGGTAAACAAATACCTTAGACCTTGATGGTTTGTCTTTAACTTGAAAGTTTTCCCAAGAAAATAATTCATTCATGGTTTGCAAAGCATCAACAACCATTGCTAGCTCGAGATCATGTGGAGCATAGTTTTGTTCATATGTCTTCAATTTCCAAGACTCATAGGTGATAACTTTCCCTTCTTGTATAAGCATCCTGCCTAATCCAAGTTTCCCAAGGAATCAAAGATAACCATAAATTGGCCTTTTGAATAAAGAAATTTTAGAATTAGTGTCATGGTTAATTTTGTTTTATTTGGTCAAAGGCCTCTGAATTTTCCTTGACCATTCAAATATTTTGCTAACATCTCCTATAGCTAAGCCTTCAACTCCAACAACTTTGTTGTGCTCATTTGATAAGAAACTAAGGTTTTGATTCTAGATCTATGTCTATGGAGAAGTAAAACTTTTTCTTAGAACGTAATCCATGCAATTTGTCTAGAAATACATCATCAAAACTCCGTTGAATAGGTACTTATCTATATTTGATCTTTTCTTGATCCATATACTCCTCTTCTTCCCCTCCTTGGTGTTTCCAGGACTCATAATACATTAAATCATCTTAAAGGATGAACCCTTTGTAATCATCTATTCTCTCCAATTTTATTGCATGGAGTTAACATTATTCTTGCTTGGCCTTCTTTAGTTGAATGGCTGACATTTTCCTTAACTTCACCTCACTAGGTGTACCTTGCAAATATTTTTTGTTCCCAAGGTTGTCTAATTATTCTACTGTTCTAGCAACATAGTCTCCTCCATAACCAATTTATCCCAAGAATGACATCAAAAGATCCTAAAGGGCTACTTACAAATTTACTCTTGATGATAAACTTGGAAGTTCAATCTTAGCTTCGACCAAACATTTCTCTACCTGAGCTCTTGTCTAGTCAACATACTTTACTGACCAATATTTTTCCTTGCAACCAACTTTTCTAAGAAATTTTATCTACAATTCTTGTTGGCTTCATCTTCTTCATAACCTTAGATACTTCAAGGGTTAGTCAGTTTCTTTTCTCATTAACATGACTCTGAATTATCTATTCCCACTCTAGGTGGTGTGTTCATGTATGTTTTCATCTTTACTCTTGTGAGATGCTTCCTTTTTCTAGCCTTCTCTATGTAAGGAGAGCTATGGTGTGGAAACAACTCTCCTAATGCCAAAACCTCAGGGAAGAATGCAGAGATATTTTTAAATTTTCAATTACAGTCCAATTAAGATACACTTGAAAGAAATAGCAGAAACAAAGAAATGAACATACACAGATGAACACCAGATTTAGGTAGGAAAACCCTTACGGGAGAAAAACCCACCACACCAAGAAAATACCCTTTGTATTACAGTAATGGAAATTACATACAGAGATTAGACTTATCTTTTTGATGTCAATTTACAGTAACATAATCCTTGATCAACCTTGTACAA